>JAFCMP010000180.1:0-109941 GCA_017506865.1 Tribonema minus
GCATTTACGGTGAGAGCGGTGAATATTTGCCTTAACACCTTTCCTCTCTTCTTTCTGTAGTCACTGTCTCTTCTGTATGGCACAATGCCTCATAGTGGGCTCACGCGCTTGGCTTTGGTACAGCGTGATTTACACAATCGTCTCCGACGATGGTGCCAGTACAGTGTTATTGATGCATCCTAGCTGAGGCACTGCTGAGGCTTTGTCTGGTGCCTCTCATTCTCTCATAGCTGCCCTTGCCCTTGCAACTGGCTAGTGCATGCCGCACGCGCGTTCGCGTTGTCTGCGCGATTCTTGTCGTGGAGGGGCTATGGCCACACCTTTAAGTCACCCTGGGAAGAAGGCTGGGCTACCGCCGTTGATATGGAGATACTGCGCCATGTCGGGGCTAAAGAAATCCTTCCTAAGAGCACGTCCATGGTGCGTTCACGCACATAGAACTGTCAGCAACATCTGTCTTAACCGCAGCCATGCATTGACCAACACCACATGATCTGCCAGCGACGTCTTGCGTCTGCAATAGGATCTCAGTAGTAAGTCAAACCTTGCTGAGGTGTACATACATAGCTGTGTGGGGAGCTTTGTCTGCAATGCGCTGCCCATGATGGTTTACGGTCGCACCGCCTTCTACCATGGCGCGCACATAGAGTTTTCCTTTGGGCGTCTGAGAGTTGCTTTGTAACGCGTACGACGCGGACACAACATCTGCCTGGAGGTACAACACCGGCTACTGGGCGTTATGTACTCCACTGGATGCCTCCGACTTCGGAGCTCTATAAACACTCTAACCGAGCTAGGCATCATGGGACCCCTACGGTAAAATGCCTACATTAGTACTTGCTGGTCCTTCGGTTTTGTGATCTCTTCTGTGATATTCTTAATTGTCTCTGCCACCTCAGGTGGGCTGTTGTCGTAACTTGTCCTGACACCTGGCACATGGTCTAATATGCCTAGAGACTGAGCATCAAGGCCAGCGCGCCTGAGCGCTGCCTTCACTCACCTGGGGCAAGGCGCGGGTCTGTACCGCCGCCGAGCTTCTTGCGTGCCGCTGCGGCCGCAATGGGTGGAGCACTGATTTCTGTGTCCAATGTCCATGTCGTCTGCGCTACTGCAAACGCTCATAACTGACTGTGAGTCCCACTCAGAGTCAGACCCTGAGTCAGAGTCATCGACTTCCACGATGTCAAGCCATGCCGGCTGCACCACAGCCAAGTCTACCTCTGGCTCTTCCCATGCACTGCGCATCGGAATTATGGGTACCTCTGCATACCCTGCATGATGCGCCTTTGCATGTATGCTACGCGCCACTGCTGCTGAGCAGTGTGCACTTGACGAGGGCGCTGCGTGTACCGCGTAGCGGCCTGCACCAGCGAACCACTCTGACCAGCCAACCAGACGGGGGCGGGCAGTCAACTGAATGCCTCAACGTAGAGTCTGACCTACGCGGCAAACGTACCTGTTTGTTCTGGCAGTGTGCACAGGCCTGAGGCCTCAATTGCCACGAACAAGTGAAATGCCATCTCTGGGATGAACAGTCTGCAATGTAACGCCGTACATCACTACTGCATGCACTCGCTGGTAATTCATGATAATAGTCATGAGCACTGCCATTTCCGCAAGCGACAGCAAGCGGGCAGATGCCACTGGACCAGCGTCTTTTGCATGTGCAACATAACTCGCAGTGGGCCTACCAGGCAGTCTGCGCACTGGGCTAGGCAACAAGCCATCAGCATCCAAACACCAGGGTGCTGAGCACTGCATGGTTGCAAGAAGAATGTGCGTTCGGGGCAGCGCAAGCGAGAGCGAACAGATGTGGGTCTGCTTTGTAAACGCTTGGTATTTATTACCGCACCGAACCTCTGGAGTGCCTCACGTGAGGCCACCCCTGCTGGTACTATGACAATGTACACTCTCTGCCTCCTGCAAGGTACTTCAAACTCAGAAGCCTTTAACTTGGCAATGTACAGCATGTAACCAGCCGACTTGAGAATGCGTACTGCGCGTGCAAACGCGCGTGACACTAGCACTCCTGGCACATTCTCATACAACACCACCCGAAGCTTGGCCCGCACGATGAGCCGTGCGGCATGGACCGTGCACTCGGCAGCTTCGCCCTCGACCTTCTTGCCCTCCGCAGAAAAATCTGTGCAGGGCGGCGAGATGGTGGTGACGTCAGGTTTCTCGTCGATGAGACGTGCAACAACCTTCGCATCAGTGATGCATGCAGTGAGCGTGGGCACTTCTGGATGAACTTCATGCAGAGCCTCAATTGCCTTGACGTCTTTGTCAACTGCGAGCACTGTGCGTGTTACAAAACCTGCTCTGAGGTCAACTTACCCCCAGCTATGGCGCTCCTAGCGCCCCACAGCAGATAGACGCGTGTTTGATAACTCTGGGTGGTGGCTCTGGCCCACCCTCAATTGCCGCCATCTGCGCGCGCAAAGAGACATCGTAAACAGCGTCAGTGGCATGCTCAGCTACCTGTGCCGAACATGCATCTGCTCTAACTACACCAGGCAATTCACTGATTGCTGATGCTGAACTTGCAGCAGGCAAGTCACTTTCTACCAAGGCAGCAGACAACTGCAAGTGTGATTCACCTTGGCGGTGCTTTTCTGCCATCCTCTTTCGGTGCGCAATGCACTGAGGGCAGGTAGTCTTGTGCCGCATAAGTGTGTCCCAGTCTCCCTGGTTCACTCTGCAGCCAAGACACTTGAAGTTGCTCTGGGGCTTGGCTCCGCCGCGCCGTTATCGCCTGCGGAGCTAGCCTTGCCCTGCGGCGCGCGGTCGCTGACTCCAAGCTGGCGACGCTCGTTAGCGCTCAGCCCCGCCAACACAGCGCGAACAGCCGAAAGCTTATTCTTCTTTTTATAGCGATGGTCGTTACTGACCACGCTCCACCCATCCTTGGCAGGGCGCTTGCCTGTGTCAGAGTAGGGGGGGTTGAGATGTGTGCCGCGGCCATTGCAGACACAACATTTCGAGTCTCGCGCTCGTCAATAGGCGCTGCCTGCCACTTTTGCTGGGCAGTTGCCACGACCTTGGGAAAAGCGGTGTTCTTTAGATCCCAGGTCTCATACATGCCGTTTACTTCTTGACGGCAGCATAATGGCAGTTCATGAACGAACTTCATACGAACAATTTGCTGGTTGTCCGCGCAGCCGGCGTCGTGCGCGGCTGCAACTACCTCCCTGCCCCACACTTCGGGGCTGGTACCGGAGGTACGCGTGAGTTCATGATACTTTTGAAGTGCTATTTGCCTGGCAGATGTGCTATCGTACGCTGCCGTAAGGCATTGCACCATCTGCTCATAAGACAAATCACTAAACGCACGAGTTTCTAGCATTCCCGTGCGCTCATTGGTGACTGCGCTGGTCAGATCAGCGTACTGACTCTTGGTCAGACTCTGCAACAGCGCTTCTGAGTAGGCCGACTTGGGCACGCCACGCGTGTCGCAGCTACGCTCAAAAGCTCTAATGGAAGCTTCAAGCCTGCCTACTTGCGTTACAATGACGACGCCAGTGCCGCCGAAACCCTCAAGTCAACTTTGGGTTTCCGCGCCGTCATGGCAACTGAGGAGTACGAGGGTTCTACTGCCCCCGCAGTCCTAATGCTCTCACCTAGAGCCGATGCGCTGGTGGCTACGCCGGCCACTGCGCCATCTTCACGCGGACTCGCAGCTGCGCCGGCTGCGTCGTCGTCCGACGTGTCGGAGTGCCCGTCAGTGTTGAGGAACGGGTGCGTCACCAAGCTGCGCGGGTAAGTGTCCGCAGCTAGGCGCGCCTCCTCGGTGACCAGAGGCGTGTTCTCGAACTCCCTTAGCATTCGCCAGAGTTCCGCCTCCTCACCGTCGCCTGTGCCGAAGGCGAAGCGATGCCAACTATTGGACCGCTTACGGTGTTCACCTATGGTCAGCAGCTCGCCGAACTGGCTAGCTTTGAAGTCATGACCACGTTTTTCCAGAAGTGCAACATTATGCTTGCGCACCTCTTCGGCCTGCTCCGCAGCGAACGTCCGCGCCATCGGCAGCAGTGAGTTCTTCACCATGTTCTTGCTCTCACTAGGAGCTCTGGTGACGCGAAGCTGGAGCTCGCCAAGGCGTTCGTAAAGGGCACGCTCGTGAATTTCGGCGAACGTTGCAGCCGTTTTGGCGGCCTTGGCAGCTCGCTTATGTGCCTCGACGCGAGCTTCGATGCCCTCACGCCACTGGTCATAAGCCTCATCTGTGCCCTCAGGATCAAAGGGCACACCACCCTCATCACCAGATGACTCAGAAGACTCGAGCAGTTGCCTAACTGCCCTCCGTCGCTCTGCCGCTTGTTGCTCAACTGGCTTTCGCGGTATGACGGGCGCGCTACGTGGCACAACTGGCGAACTTTGCACGACTGGCACGCTACGTGGCACAACTGGCACACGCCGCGCCTTACCACTTGCACCCCGACGCGGCTGCGTCACAGGCGATTTATCTGAGGCTTCAGGGGCCCTCGCTGGTGCAGTATAGTATGTGGGAGCCACTAGCCTAGCTGACGGCTTGGAGCTCTGAGGCGTCGGAGCCGCCGGTGCTACTTCAGGCGCCGCAACTGGGACCCGTGCACCGCGCGTAACCGACGTCTTGGCCGGCTGACTGCGCGCGACCTTAGGTGGGGCCACCGCGGGCGCAACCAGTGCTGCAACTGGCACTGTGGACTTTGCAGGTGCTGGCGCCGCAGACTTCGCGGGCGCTGCCGGCACAGCTGGCGCGGCTACCGGCACAACTGGCGCGGTTGTTGCAGCTGCACGCGGTGTCTTGCGTGGGCTTTTCGTTGGTGCGAGTTTTTTCTCAACAGCTGCACGTGCAAAAGCTTCTTCGCCTTCTGCTACCTGGGCTTCGCTAAGCATAATGCCCATTGCTGCAAGCTGTTCTCTTTTCTGCCTCAAACGTAACTGCCTTGCCACTATGGCTTCGGCTTCTGAGCCGCCACCGCCGGGCTCGTCGCTGGACTCAGCGAAATTACGTATAAAAGGAGGTGCGGCACCAGTGACTACTGATTCTGTGGACCGTACCGAGGCAGACGTGTCGGGCGCGCTGGCACCGACCTGGCTGGGTTGTGCGGACGCTGCCGCGGGCCGGGGAGGGGGGCGTGACGGCTTGTCACCCGAGCTTGGTGCGGGGCGCGTAGCGGAGCGCTGACCGCCCTTGTTGCTCTTAGCAGCAGTGCTGCCAGCAGGCCTAGCACCGCCACTAACACCTCCGCTGCGGCTTGACCCACTCGTTGGCTTCTTGGAGCCATGGTCAGTCTTGACCATTTATGGTGTATCCTGCACACGATTCACGCGCATGAAGCTGAGTGCGACGACAAAACCATGATTTTAAATTGTCAGCGCACGAGCCGTCTATGCCCCACACGCCTCTGCACGAGGTCTGATGCTACTAGGGCACTCTGAACTGCAAGCCAGCCAGTTTGACATAGCAGTTGTACAGATCGACCGCGTTGTCAATTCTGCAACACAATTGCGGCCGTACAATCATGAAGCAAAATTGCATCGCTTTGCTCTTAAGCTAGACTCCTCTCCCCCTTCTTTGCAAAAAGCTAGTCATATCAGCTTTAGAGCAAATTACTAAGGAAGAGCATGCGGTAGGGTTTTTATTCTAGTCATAGGCAACCGTTACAGCCAGAAAAGTGGCAGCGCATGCCCCTTTGTGCGCTTATTCTCGAGACTTCTCGAGTGCAACCACTTAACACTGTCTATGACAAGTCACTACCGTTTCTGTGACTTCTGATACACAAGCTATCACGTGTCCCCCCTAAAGGATCTCCGCGCGTTCTCCCGGGAGACTCTGGTGCGTTCGTGACGTGATAGTGTACGGCGCGCAAGCTGGTGTACACAGCGCGCTACCGCACGGGTCTACCCTCGATGTCCTATATGGGTCCACGTGACCACGTTCATCAACCACAGATGAGCCGCAGAATAAGGCCAGCTAAATGAAGTTGCATGTTCATTGCTGCTCAGACCCGTGCAGCACGCACTGCGTCGTTGACATCAAGGGGGCGGGTCACGACGTAGCGGTGCACCACTACGCCGCCCCGTCATAAGCATTCTAGTGCAGGAACCTAGCGTGATTAACGTTTAACTCGCTTCCCACGGCTGTTCTTTACGTATTGCTTTACGTAATCTGGGTCCTCGAAAGGCTTTGACACGATTCGAGCAGTGATACATTGGACAGCGATCACCACGCTGCTGCCCTTGCGGGCGGGGTTAGCACGAGGTAAGGACTGTCTTCGGGTGCCAAATTGAAGCGGCTTACCTTGTGATGCTGTCATGAATGCAAACAAGCAAGCTGGAAGAGCAAAACAAGTAGACACGCTTCAGAGAACTCAAATGAAATGTTATGCGAAAGGAAACGCGATGCGCTTACCGGATATTTTATTCTGCTGCTGAGAGACGGAAGGCTTGGGGCTGGACGATGGCTGGCACAGCAAGGTTCGGGCTTGCTGCTTGCAGGGGGGGTTCTGATGCTGTGCATACCACTTTGATGTGCCCTTTGGCATGTGACCCAACTAGTTGCACCTGCCTTCAACTAAGGTCAGGCCAGCTCTCAATCACATGTCAAGGTCTACACCGACTACACAGGTCTACTGAGACCTGTGCCAACCTGTGAGGTGTAACTGCCTGTAACTGTCTGAATACACCCCCAAGCCGTATCACTATACGCAGTATAGATTATATATACGTTATAATTATACGTTACACGCCATATAGGAAATCCCATGATACGCTGGTCGGCAACCCTAAACGCAACGCAACGCACATGACACCGCGCGCTGCGTTGCGAAGTCTCGTCGCGAGACAGCCACACGTCGCCGTGCACTACGTTGCGACATCTGTTCTGACACATTGCAAGACTCGACGGTCGCATTTGAGGCACCTGAAACGGGGCCTTGCGCTGCAGCGCAGCTGACGGCATGCGGGGTCGATCTTGCGCCTGATTCTTAGGGTAAGGGTTAGGGTTATCACTTAGGGTTAGGGTTAAACTTCAAGTTAGTTAATTTGCGTGCACAGACTGTCGGCCACCAACAAGTAAGCAAACACATGCGCCCGCGTCACGCACATGACCCGGCCGGCCGCCCGCAACGCCATCACAGCCCTATTCCTCAACCTAACTGCGCAGCGCTGCCCTGCGCGCCAGGCAGCAGCAGCCGCAGTTTGCGGCTGTCTACATCAGAGCTGCTGTGGCCTGCAGTAGCGCTGCCGCTGCGGCACCGGCAGAGTCCTGCACTGTCCAGGCTGCAAGCCTGCCGCTTATGAATAGATGTGCTGCAGAGCGCAATGCGCATCCGGACAGTGCTGCTGGAAAGCCATTGCATGCACCAGCTGACTCACAGCGCGACTCGAGAACATCACACATTGGAGTGAACATGTTTCTAGGTACATTACATGGCCAGAAGTGTAACTTTGCATGCTCTCAAGTGAGAGCACGCAAATGAAGTGCCATGCAGGTGTTACACTTCACAAAGCACACATACACACCAAATAGAAAAGAAAGCGCACAGTTGCTAGTGCTCGGTGTCTGCTCGCCGCTATGTGCAGCTACTCTGGCGCCGTAGGCATTCGCGACAAAGCTTGCGGCAAAAGCAACGGCGGCACCGCACCTGAAGGATATGCATTTATGCATCAGCACTTCAAAAAGTGTTATCTAAAAAGCATGTAATAAGGGCACTCACCTGAAGGACTCCTGCAGGTGGGTCTGCGCGCCCATCTGCCACTGTCGATGCCAGTGGCCTTGGCCTGGTAGCGCGTGACCACGCCGCTGGGGTCGGACAAAAACAGCTCGGACAAGAACAGCTGCGGCCCCTGGTCTGCATACCCTGCTATGAGCAGCGCGACGCCTGCGCAACAGGGGGGGGGGGGGGGGGACACTTGTTGACTCAATGTTTAGGCATATGCCACATGGGTCTTGGGTTTGAGTGATGGGTTCCCCTGGGATCAGAAAAGAATAGCTGCAACTTGTTGGACCCCTAATCTAACTTGACTGGTCATTTCTGGAATTGACAGAGTAGCTCTGCCAGGTGCCCACCGTCAGTGACCGCACTACTCGACAAGGTTGTGTGGAGCGTCACAGTGCGTGGACTTGTGCATGTATGTACGTATGGACTTGTATTTATAAAGGCCCAAGGGAGGCCGGGTTGCCTATGCCGACTTGCAGCAGCCTCTCTGTGCGCCTTGTTGCCTCGAGCAAACAGGCGTGATGCGGTGGGCTCAGCTCACAAGGGCGCCTTACAGTAGCTGGGAGAATGCTGCGATTTTGGGGGCCCTATCATCTCGGGCTGTCCGGTACAGAAAGGAGGATGCGCTGAAATCATCAAGGGCCTGCAAGGCAACTGCCAGGTCCTGCGCAACCAAGAAGGCAGATTTGTGAAAATGCTGCAAAATTGCCAATTTTTAAATGATGAGATTGTAATGTGCCCCACATCAATTGTTGGCGGTTCATGATGTGCACAGTACGGCGGCAGTCATCGGCCAACGGTGAATTAAGTTAAAAGGGTTTCAAGTTTATTACTTTCAAAGAACAAGTAAATGCTTATCGCGCGCCTTGATTGGTGCTTCACTGCCTGGCGTGCTGCAAATGGCTGCAGCGTGTACATGGCCAATTGACATTTGGCCCCTGCTGCTCACAATTTCACGTTGCCAAGATCTCGCTGGCCATTTCTGCAGGCAGCAAGGGAAGCGCGGGTCCCCTCACATGCTTTTCACACACTGCGAACAAGACGTTCATGTTTTAGAAATGCTACGCTTGATGATGCTATCGATATTTTGACCCTATTGTTCTAAAGCCCTGCCACTCTTAGGCAGCACAGTATTGCAGCACAGCGCTGCAATGAATGACACAGCTACAGCACTTACAGCTGGCCTCAAGAGTCTCTAGGGCGATCACAGGAAAGTGTAGGCCGCCTCAGTCATCTCGCTCTGGTATTTTCGTTGGTTCATTGAAATTACGAACTCATGTCCAGTGTGGATGCGATGCGTTCAGGTATTGCCGCCACCAGATTGTGACATGCCACATGTGTCAACTGTATCTCGCCTCATATGACAAGCATTTTATAGTTAAATTGTGCAACAGGCTAAAAGTGTATACTGTAGTACCTGGTTACCAAAGCAGGTGTACGTATGGACGTGTATTTATAAAGGCCCAAGGGTCCCGGAGGCCGGGTTGCCTATGCAATCGAAACGCTTGCGTCAACGCAGCAGCCTAGTCTGCGCTGTGCCCTAGGAGTTTGGATACCGGCGCCGCAACACAGCCCAGCATTCGCGCTCCACGTGTGTATGCCATGAGGCGCTCCGCCAACTCCCGCGCCAGCGATATGCTCAGCTCAATGTGGATCTGACGCTTAGCTAACCCGGCCTTGCGTAACACATCTGCCTCCCCCCCCCCTGAGCACAGTGCTGAGTGCATTGCCAACTCCTTAACAAAAAGGCTTGTCTGCTTGCCCAGCCGTCCGTACGACTCCTGCACGAATGGCACAAAAGCCCAAGATGACGTCAAGGTGCCGGTGTGGTGCTTGACCTTCGCGTCCTCCCCCACCCCAGCAGCATAGCCGTCCGTGTTCGAGGCATTTGTTTTGCCTGTCAGGTGCGAGCTCGCTGTGGGCGCGCGCACACTTGTGTCTAGCACTATTCCCTTGTTACGGTATGCACTGCTAAAGTGCAGACACCCTGGGTCAATGACTGTGTCCGCCCGATACCCCGGTACCTTGAAGACGCTAGCGTCCTCATTGCGGACAATAGAGACATGGCGCTGTCTCAAGATGCGCTGTAGGCACCGCTGTTGGGCAGTGTGTGTCGCGTTGTGCCCCCGTATGTGCTGGCTGGGGCAGCTGATCGCATGCGTGGAGGTGGGGCTCACGTCACTGCACCGCCATGGGCACACCTCGCCCTGTATGCCCCACCCGTCTATAAAGATCGCAACCAAAATCATCGTGGCTGCTGCCATACTGGACATGGGCGCCGCACCCGGGCGGTCATTGGCAGCGGGTGGCACGCTCATCCACGCCATTGCCCCGGACGCACGCTGGCTGCGCAGCTGCGCCAGGACCCGCGCGCTAGCCTGTTGGCGGCGGCGGCTGGTGTCACGCGAGTCACCAATAAGTGTAGCCTGCGTCGGCTTGCCCACGGCACCAGCCGAGGCAGCCTCTAGGTCCTCCACCAGGCAGTCCTCGTATTGACGTCGAAGAACATTTGAAAGGCCGGCTTGTAGTCCGTGCGTGAAGTGACCGCGCCGGCGGCGGGGCACTACCTTCCTGCAGATCTCGTCAGCATAGGCCTCCCAGTCGTCGTCGTCGTCCTCCGGCCCGCCGCTGCAGCTGCTTTCTTCCGCGCTAGTTTGTGTTTTAGCGGGCGTGAAAGAGGCAGCCGTGGCAGCGGCTTGAGGGCCAGGTACGGTCGCCGCCGCAGCGGCCGCCTTGGCGCCAGGCACAATGCCGTGGGTGTGTGGGGCTGGCTCAGTGGTCCCCGTCTCCGTGACGGCAGTTGCGGCGTAGATCGCTTGCACCGCAGTGGGGAGCGTCGACGCTGCGGCCGTCGTATCTGCTGCCCACCGTAGCAACGATCATCCTGGGAGCTGCTCGGCCACTGTGACAGCTGTGCGTGATTTTTCGCCGCAATCAGCTGTCAGCGCTCGCGTAGAGCATCGCACGGCCTCGATGATTGGCGGCAGTCCCTGGTCCTCGCGTATTGCGCATGAGTGCTACGCGAACCAGGTGACTGCGCCGTGTTCGTCAGTGCCGAGCCTCAGGGCCCCTGCTGCCACAGTGGCATGAATTATTGCAGGCCGCAGTGTTGTGCATGCCTGGGCCGTGTATGCGGCTGGTGCCAGTAGCCCCAAAAGCGGCATGCCCAGACCGCTTCGTCGCTCCGGCAACCGTGACGCCCGCAGTGGCACTGCGATGTCCGTGAGTTCTGGCGGGCCCAAGCGCGGCAATACCAGCACGCTGCCACTGCTGGCTTCCTCATTGTCACCAGCAGTGCAGGCGGCCAGCAGGTGTGACTTCATGACTGCCGCGGTAGCGCAGCCGTGCAGGTGCAGCATGCGTTCAAGCGTCCATGCACAGAACCCGTCAAATGCGTGCAGCCATGTCTCACTCAAAGCCGTGTCAACGACCCGAGCTAAGAAGCCCATGCGCTTCGTCAGTGACCTGCGCAGAATGAACTGTGCTGCCTGTAGGTGATGCCGCGCCATTCCAGCTAGCTGCCACGACAATCGCCATGTCCCTGCGTCAACAAGATGCTTGCTCATGGCAGCATGCACATAGGCTGGGTGCCCTACCGGTACCCCGACCGACGTAAAGCCCTGACTGGATTCTGGCATGGTGGCGTCCACAAACGGTATGTCAAGGGCGCGCAGGCGTGCTCTGGCCGCTTCATCAAACACTGTGCCGCGCATGGCGATGGCCAGCGACTTGTCTGGTCGAACGCGTAGGCCCCCTGCCGCAAGCCGACGGATCACCTCTGCCACCCCAGCGGCCGCTGCATCGTCGAAGTAGGCAGCTTGCAGCACGTTGAGGTCATCCAGGAAAGCGCAGTGCGGGGCTGGCGGTTCCGCTGTGCTGTGGCCGTAGGCCGGCATACTGCCGGGCGTCGCATTCACTCCATCAGGGTAGAAGAGTAGGAAGGCCGCTGCCACTGCAAAGTACAGCGGCCCTAGAGGGTCCCCTTGCTGGCACCCTAGGTGGGAGCAGATAATGCGAGCTTAACCGTTCACCTCCACTCGCATCTCTGGGGCAGTGTCACCACAGTATACGGACTCAAAGTGCGGGAGCAGCTCCGGACAGAAGAGCATAAGTCCCCGCACAATGCCAGTGGCGGCGCGATCCACACTGTTAAATGCGTTCTCACAGTCCAGCTGGATTGTGGTGCCATATAACTCGTGCCACACGCGCGCGCGCGCGCGCTGCCACATGCTCGACGCCAGACCAGTATCCTACGCCAAACTGCGACATGGAGGCCAGCAGCCCCGATATTTTGCCCTTGACACTCCGTGCCGCTTTGGACCCGAGGAGTCTGCGCCAGACACTGGAGCAGGCGATCGGACGCCGCTTCTGTCTTATGCCTGAGAGGGCCGCGGCGCGGAGAAGCCGTTGCGATTGCTCCGGCAGCAGTTCGGGCTCAACAAGCAGCGTCGTGAACACCTTGGCCAGGTGATGGGCGAATGCTGGTTCCATCACATCCGATTCTGAATCACCAGCTAGTCCTGGCGAGGCACTGCCCACGGGGCGGGTGGCTGCTTTCACTGGTGCACCAGGCCCAGCGGCCATCAAGAGGTGTTCATAGCGTAAGCCGTCCAGCCCTCCTGCCTTCCCCACCCCTGCTGCGGACAAGGTCGACAGTATGTCTGTCGCCTCCACCTCGAGGCGCCGTCCGGCTGCGCTGGCAGCATCCTCAGGCCTATCGCTGCGATCATGCGCCTGACCCGATTCGAAGACGGGACTGCCGCTGCCAGCGGGCCCGGCGGTCGTTGCCACCCCTGCGCCGTGCAAGCAGTGCCGCCGGGCGTCGCGTACCAGGCCGCGCACTTGCTCCATTGGCGTATCGACTACCCCGGGCCGGGTGCCAGTTCAGGGTGCTTTGCTGCCAGCACCTGTGCCGTGACCTCGTCTGCTGGGGCGCATGCTTCACGCGCCTCTAGTCGTGCGGCAGCCAGGCCTACCCCCCGTCGCTTGCCTGAGAGGGCAGCGCATGCTGTTTGCTGCCTGGAGTCAGCCTCCGTCCAGTCGGCATCGAAGTTCGTTTGTGCCGACGCCGTTACGGTAGCTGCGTTATTTGGTTTGGGGGCCCGCAGCGCCGCTGCTGCTGACAGCGTCTTTCTCAGTAGCTCCGCAAAGTCGCCAGACAGCAACGCTGCCAGCCGGGCCGCAGGCGGCATACCGGTTCCCTCCGGTTGCCTACCAAAGGCCATTGCTGCTAGCAGGTGCAGCAGCCTGTAGCCGCGCTGCACTAGAGTCTGAGAAACCTGATGAGCAAACGCCCCGGCACCATGGTGGAGGCGCACCCGTGCCGCCTCACGTGCACTGTCTGTGGCGTCCGCCAGTAGTCGTGTGGCGTGCTCCACTAGCCGTGCCCACTGGGTGCACTGCAGCTGAGTGCGGAAGGGGTTGGCAGTCGTGGTGAACCGTAGCAGCAGTAGATCCGCCTCATTGGTCTGGTCAAGTGCGTGGACGACCGAGGGCGTCGAGAGGTCCCAAGCCAGGGATGCTTGTGCCTGGGGCTTTGAGGGCCTGCCACTGGCGGTGGTGGTCGGGGGGGGCGGAGACGCGGCATCGTCCGGCGGGTCCAAGTCCATGTCCGCCCATCCCACGGCCGTCCCGTGGGGGGGGCTGCTGTCCTGCAGCCTTAGGCTGTTAGACTGAGTGCGGCTGCCGGCGCTGCCAGGCGGTGCCGCAGCAGCTGCCGTTCGGCGCCGGCGTTGCGCGCCGGTTGCCGTGGCCGCCGGGCGTTTCTTGCTGGACTTTGAGTTGGCAGCGCCACTAGCCGGCACCGCCGGTGGCTTTGGAGGACCTGGTGTCGCTGCGGCAGCCCCCGCCGCCGCGGCCGCGCCGTCGCTACCCGCACCCCCGCCCTCGGACTGGCCCAAGGGTACTGCCGGGCGCGCGCGCGTGGGGGCGCTTTCATTCCGTCGACACGTGTGGCATGGCGAGGTCAGCGCGCATTGCCTCTGCCCCGCGCAAGCTGACATATGGACCAGACCGCAGGCACCTGTGCATGCACTCAGCTTCTTTACCGCCCGTAGGAAGTCTTCTGCCGTGCAACCATACATGGTGCTCATCTCCTGCACACGCTTGGCATGGTGTGCCCCAGTGTTGCAGGTACTGCTGCCTGAAGGGGCACGGTCACCGGATGGGTCGTGATCAACCTGCTGCCGGATGCCCTTGGCGTATGCTGCCGCCGGATTTTGCTGACAGTGTGATGTGCTCGCCTCAGGGTTCAGCATCGACCTCGTGCAGCTACCACCGTTGAAGTGGGCCACTACCGGTGCCATGCGGCTCGCAGCTGACAGTTTGCCTCGCTGTTTGCTGTCCTCTTTCTGACCAAGCTGCCAAAATGCCAGTGTGCATAGTGGACACCTCAGTGGCTCAGGCTGCTGTGGCAACTGCAGCGCAGTACGGGGCTGTGTCCGACTCGGAGCCGTGATGTGGGTGCTGTCAGCTTGAGTGGTCGCCGACGCTGTCACAGTGGTTGGCAAGGGCGGAGCTGCCGCAGGGGCGACAAGCAGTTCAAAGTGTCCCACATTTGTATATAGCCCAGGCGGCGTCCACAGCACATCCAGATGGCAGTCAGGCTGAGCTGGAGTTGCCGGTGCGAATACCGCTGGCAGCCCCATCAGTTGTGCCAGCACCAGCCCTGTTGATTTTTGCGTGCTGCCAGTGGCCTGAGGCTCGGCCTGCCACACCGTCACCGAGACCGCGTAGACCGCGGCAACAATGGCCCACACAGACAAACCGAGGGGCCGTCCCCACACGCCCTCTTCCTGTAGGCGCTGCAGCAGGAGCGTGTGCCCGCTGTCCGCGCTGTCCGTTTCATTTGTGCCGTACTCGATTGCGAGGCAGCGAGCGCGTGTCCCGTACGTGTCGAATTGTTCACGTGTACACGCAGGTTGGGCTGCTGCATGCGCGGTCAGTTGAAGCAGGTGTACATGGCGTGGATGAGCGTGCCACCCGCTGCCAATGACCGCCCGGGTGCGGCGCCCATGTCCAGTATGGCAGCAGCCACGATGATTTTGGTTGCGATCTTTATAGACGGGTGGGGCATACAGGGCGAGGTGTGCCCATGGCGGTGCAGTGACGTGAGCCCCACCTCCACGCATGCGATCAGCTGCCCCAGCCAGCACATACGGGGGCACAACGCGACACACACTGCCCAACAGCGGTGCCTACAGCGCATCTTGAGACAGCAACCTTTTGTGGTACAGTTGGAAGTGCCCCTGTCTTAACAGTAAGCCCCACTAACTCCTCCAACTGTTAAGACAGGGGCACTTCCAACTGTACCACAAAAGGTTGCGCGTTCTCTGGTCAGACTTTCTTAACCAGATAGACAGTTGCCTCACATGCACCCCTACCTCACAATCTCCCCGACTCATTGTTTGACTTGGTCCCCAAGTCGCGTTGCCGGTGGTTTTCTGTTTTTTTTCACCGGGTCTGATTTACCAGCACCCGGGGGGAGGCTGATGCTGAAAAATCCGAAGACTTTGGTGGGTATCGAACCCGACTCCTCCAACTGCTAAGACAGGGGCACTTCAAACTGTACCACAAAAGGTTGCGGGCTATCTGGTCAGACTTTCTTAACCAGATAGACAGATGCCTCACATGCACCCCTACCTCACAGCATCCATTCGTTGGATGTTGCTGCCGATGTTGACAGCGTCAGCCAGGAGGAAGCTGAGAACAGCTGTCATGAAAACGAGGCAAACGACGAAGCTGATGGCGCCTGCAGCAGCGGCTTGGACGCTGGTGATAGCAGGGATGCAGGCAGTGACGAGTGGCACTCCGACAGCAGCAACGACTGCAAGCCAGTGAGGAAGTCCGCGCGCATCGCCGGACTCGCAAACGGCATACCTCGTCGACGTGCAGCAACCGCGTCCTGTGCGCCGTCGTCGTGCGCTTCCACTGGCAGCGTTGGAGGTGCAGCTGGGACAGGGAAGGCGAAGGGCAAAGGCAGTGCCAACCGCCCGCGACCAAAGCAGCAACGCAAGCTGTGCCAGCATGGCAGGAAGCGTTACTCTTGCAAGGACTGTGGTGGTGCGGGGGTCTGCGAGCATGGCAGGGAGCGCCGCAGGTGCAAGGACTGCGGCGGTGCCGAGATATGCCAGCACGGCAGGCGACGCTGCAGGTGCAAGGACTGCGGTGGCGCGGAGATATGCCAACACGGCAGGCAACGTTACTTTTGCAAGGACTGTTTGGGGGTGGGGATATGCGAGCATGGCAGGCAACGCAGCAGGTGCAAGGACTGTGAGGGGTCGGGCATTTGCGTGCACAACAGGCAGCGGTACCAGTGCAAGGAGTGTGGTGGCGCGGGCATATGTGAGCACGGCAAGCGGCGCGACCGCTGTAAGGACTGTGGGGGGTCGGGTATATGTGAGCACGGCAAGCGGCGTTCCTACTGCAAGGTATGCACACAGCGCCGTGGTGCATGAAGACGCTTCCGACTCGGCACTACGGCGGTGTTCTTCCGCTGCTGAGCATCATCCAGCAATGCTATAATGGTACTTCGAAGTACGTGTTTTCTGTTTCATGGTCTGGCACAGCACATCCGTTCGTACACAAAGTGCAGATGACTTTTCAGCTTAATTTTGAGGAAACATGGTCGCTCACTAGGTGACATGTCACCGCCATTCTCTACAACTGCTTACGCAACATCGTTGTGCAGCACACATGACCAGCCAGGAATCTGTGCATGCACACTTTTGCTTTGTACTTTTATTATATTCCACTTGTGGCTGTGGAAATGCCATGTTGTAGGTGTGTCGCCTTGTTCTCACTCTTGGATGTAGCATGCAAAGCTTGCACGCCACGCCCCGCCCCCCACATCACCCCCAACAAAGCACCCGCAAGCGACTGTCCCCCACATACTAGCAGGGATACCAAACAAAGCTACAAGACTCTCCCCCCACAGACAGACCCGTCTTAGGGCCACCCAGCTCCACGCAGACTCCATCTCAAAGTTTTCATGCAGGCCAAGGTCACCATAATGGGCCCTGGACTGGAGATTGTGGCCATCTACGTGAACCCCGATATCATAAAGATAAGCAGAGGGAGTCACTGGGCGCCAGGCGCTGACGCTAGAAAGAAAGGCTATATAACTAAGCAAAGCATAGCCTCCTTGATGAGCGGGACGGTGGTTCACCGGGCCTCCCATATCACCCCCAACAAAGCATCCTGTACTTTTTTATTAATTTGTACTTTTATTGATTTCGCTTTGCAAGGGGCGCGAAAAGCCCTCTCTTTGGATGTGCACTCAATGCAACATTCCTTCTCCGAAGAGAGACTCAACCGCAAACAGGCTTCCCCCTCTTCACACTACCACCAACACCCCACAACCAAACCCTACTTAGGGTTGCCCAGCCGTGAGGCACACTTGTCCCGTCTTGAAAAAGATTTATGCAGGCCTGGGTCGCCTTTGACAGCGCCCAGAACTGAGGACCATGCTGACACGTCTGAATCACGCCTCTAGGCAAAATGATCACTGGGCACCAGGCACTGGTGCTAAGGGTATCAATGCTGTTGCTACGAAGAGTCCAACCCAACCCCAACAAACCCCATCCAAACCCCGATCGGTCCCCACTATCATGCTGCACCAAAGTGCCTAAGCTACTGCCTCTACACGACCAGACCCACTTTGAGGCCTCCCGTGTCTCTGCCAAAATGGTCCTAACCGTGAACAGCTTTGTGCAGGCCTGGGCTACTGGTAGCAGCGCCCAGAACTGAGGACAATGGTCATGGATCACTAAGCGCCAGGCACTGGTGCTGCAAAGGCTGATGCTGTCACTCCAGCAAGCATATCTACTAAAACCCGCCCTTCTATTTGCTAGTATTACCCCCCCCGGTGTCCCCGGCCGCACACTGGAACCCCTGCTGCGAACTCCTTCCTCCTGCTGCTCCTGCTCCTGCTCCTCCGCGCCGCTCCCGCCAGGCAGCTGCCGCCGCCTGCCCCGTCGCCGCGCACAGGCGCCGCTCTCTAACCACATGCCTTGGACAACACTCCGCAGAGTTGTATGACTAACAAATAAGGGTGCCGCGAGGCCCCAAGATAGTGTCCTTGTGTCGGTTGTGGGTTGAAGGCGTGCGCCATCGCCGGCGGCAGGGACGGCGGCGGATAGGCTCCGGTCTTCGACGGTGTGGTTGCAGGTGTTGGTGTTCGCGTTGATGATCTTGCCGCAGCAGGCAGCAGGCTTGACACTCGGTCGCTGCGTCGGCGTAGGCCACCAAGCAGGCGAAGCCGCCACCTGCCTGCGCCGTCGCCGCATCGCTGACCCTCCCCACGGACAAGACTCTGAAAGAGTGTGCGTAACAACAATCAAGGGTACCGCTACGTCCCAAGATAGTGTCCAGATGTGAGGTGCTGGGGCAGCAAATGCGGTGTACGGCGGCAAGTGCTGGTGGAGGCAGCGCAGGTCCGATGTCCACAGTCGCCGATGCAGCAGTCGGGGCCAGAGGTGCCAGCAGAAGCTGCGGTTCGCCGCCACACGAACAACACACCATGGGAGTAGGGTCAACAATCCAGGGTGCCGTGAAGCCCCGGGATAGTGTCCTTGGTGGCGAACTTCAAGCGCAGGTTGGTCGGCACATGGCGGAAAAGGCACGAGCCCTGGCGACGGCCGAGCAGGCGTAGTCTGCAGCAGCTGCGCACAGCTGCATGAGCCCCACTCCTTCTGCTTCAGCCACGGATCAGCTCGAAGAGCAATTGGTATGACAATCAACGGTGCCAAAAGGCCCGAAGATAGTATCCTTGGGTGGCGTGAGGGGAGGGAAGTAGCTGCTCGTGCTGCTTGAGAGGCGAACTGCAAAGCTTTTCATGTCCTTGCCGATGCCGCGAGCTCGAACGTAATGCTCCTCTGGCCTGCTGGTGCTGTGTGATAAGGGGCTCCAAATGTGCGGCTGAAATGTGGCAGGTGCTGCTGCGGCGCGCCAGATGCACCATGGCTGGTGAAACATGCTAGGCGCGCCAGACAAGCAGCCCCCACCCTCCACTTCATGGCGCTGCCACACCTTTCGATGTTGGCGAGCTGGCCCGGGGGAGGCAAAACGTGTGTTAATTTGTACTCGAAAACATGTTCAGCCTGCAAAACAGTGTTAGCGGGAAGTGGCGAACGCAACTAGTTGACACATGTGCGACAATTATGCTTTGTGTAGGAGCTGATACCTTACTTATGAAGGCCCTGCGGGCAGCTGGGCTGGCTTCAGTAGTGGTATCCTGCTTGAGCTCCAGAATGCAAGTTGGTCCAGAGAGTGTTGAACTGCAACCACATCAGCGCTCAGCCAGATTCTTGAATCAGACTAGTCCTCACTCAAAGGTCCTATGAACGGACAGACCTAAGACATTGTATAGCCAGACTTTGGAGAACAGCAAAGCTGTCTGGACTGTTCTGAAGTCTGTTCAACACTAGAGCCAAATCTTGTCACCACACGTGACAACCTCAACCATTATGGCGGCAACATTGTATGCAATCGGGTGCCCTGGACGCAAGCCATCACATTGCATGACCACCTACCTCACATACGTACCTGATGAACATGACTTGCGATGAGGGGCAGCAATGAGTGTTCGACTGCAATCGACTTTGAAAATCAAACTTTAAGTGCCTAATGTTGAAGTGCATCAAATTGGATCTCATCCAGTTGTGACCGTGACTGTGCCCACAGAGACATATGGACGCGCGCGAAGGTGCATCAAAGGGCCGCGTCTCCAGCAGGAGCGGGGTGGCGATGGGGCAGCCGGTAGTTGCGGCTGGCCTGACACCACTACAGCGGTGTGAGCTGCAAGCTGTCGCAGAGCCGGCGATGGGTGCCGGTGCGTCTATGAGGGCACGTGATGTAAGTAAAGATCAGAAGAGCTCGTTGATGCAGCAGCAGAGGGCGATTGCCCCGCTGAAACTGGCGGAGCGCTTGCAGCAGCACGAGCAGCAGGAGAAGCAACAGCAGGAACGACAGCAGCGCCAACAGCAGCAGCGGGATCACTACTAGCAGCACCTGTGCCTAGTGCTGGAAGAAAACAGGCAGCAGCGTATCACGATTCAGCAACTCAGAGATGGGCAGGGTGTCTCCATGCGAGAAATGCAACGGGAGCTTGAACAACAGCAGGAAAGGCTGCGGGAGCTACAGGAGGTTAACAAGCGGCAGAGCGTCGTGAGCAAGGAGCAGCACAGCACACTGTGCAAGCTGGAGCAGGAGATTGGGCAGCAGCAAGCTGCCAGCCAGCAGCAGCACGCAAGGCTGTGTGAGCTGCAAGAGGAGATTGCGGGGCAGAGACTTGCGAGCGAGCCGCAGCAAGGCAGGCTGCTAGAGTTGGAGGAGGAGAACCGGCAGCAGAGGGTCATGATTGCGGATCAGCAGCGCGCTTCAAAACCCAAGCAGCACCAGCAACAACAGGTAACAGGCGCGGTGCGGAAGGCGCTTGGGCCGGTAACCAGCGCACAGCAGGGTGCACGCAAGCGTAAGGGGGGTGTTTGGGGCTGCACCCAGTCCTCGCTGGTCCTCTCCACAGGGGCATGCCAATCGCAGACGTCGATGACAGCAACTGACAGCGGCAGTGGCGGTGGCAGCGCTCAAACAAAGGCCGTCACCAGATCGGTGGGGGAGGCGTTGACCGCGCGTGACGCCGGCGGAGGCGATGGCGACTGCAGCGGCGACGACTGCAGCATTTACGAGTTGGAGGCCGACGAAGCCGACATAAGCCGAGGGCTGATGGAGGGCAAGAGTAACGACCACGAAGCCAGCAAGAACGACGCTGACGACGGCAGCAGCAGCGGTCCGGACGCCTCCGACAGCACCTACGTCTGCAGTAACAACGGCGAGCACGCGGAAAGCTCATGCGACGAGCGTTTGGTGGCCGACGGTAGCAGCGATGCAGTCAGCGATGCCTCGGACTCCGACGGCAGCAGCAACTGCAGGCCGGCGAGGAAAGCCGCACGCATCGCCGGTAACGCAGACGGCATCCCTCCCCGACGTGCCGCAGCTGCATCCAGTGCGTCGCGACCGCGGCCTTCCAGCGCTGGGAGTGCAGCTGCGCCGGGGAACGGGAAGGAAGGGGAAAGGGAGGGCCAAGCGCCCACGACCGAAGCAGCAGCGCAAGCTGTGCCCGCACGGCAGGCACCATTACTACTGCAACGACTGTGGGGGGGCGGGGATCTGCGAGCACGGCAGGCGACACCGCACGTGCAAGGACTGCGTCGGCTCGGGGATATGCGAGCACCGCAGGGAGCGCCGCTACTGCAAGGACTGCGGGGGTGCGGGGATCTGCGAGCACGGCAGGAGACGCTGCGGGTGCAAGGAATGCGACGGCGGCGGGGGGCTGTGTGATCACGGCAAGCGGCGCGGCAGCTGCAAGGACCGCAGACAACGCCGCGATACATGAAGACACAACAATCAATGTCATGCATTTGGTCTATGCCTCCTTGGTGTGTTGTAGTCACTCGCCGTTTGGATGCAAATGCTTGGTGTTCTGATGTTTCTCATTCGCCAGATGTTCAGATGTTGCCATGCCTGTGTTGGCGCCACTCATTTTGCTCGGTTTCCGCTGCACGCGTCCCACCCTCATGAACTGCAGCGGCCCCACCTGCTGTGCGCACTCATCAGCGCACTTGCCCCTTGCAAAGCTGTATGATACTAGACAGCACATGTGATTTCAATCTGGTATGGTAGTGCCGTTGTAGCAGATTGACGTCATGTCGCGTGCTGTGTAGCCACGATGTAAAGCTCACTGCTGGTGCAGCGCTGCCATACAGGCCAGGTGGTTTTCATGTTTCTGTGAGTTGAACATGTAGTTGAACTCAGTGGTGAAGTTTGAAATTCCGAGGTTTTTCTCGCTCGCAGAGACATGGGGCCTGCTGGCTGCTGCTGGCTGGCCCTGCGTGCACTGCAGCTTGGGCTGCTGCTGTCAGGCTCCTACACAGCGCAGTGCTTCAGCTACACAGGCTTAGCAGCATGGCGCCAGAAGAGCATGCCAGCGCTGCATGCCAGCAGGCAGACTACTACAGCCTCTCCCAGCGACAGCAGCTTTCAAGAAGGCATGGGAGCTACGGAAAGCAAGGACGAGCTTCGCTCAGTGGAGACAGACAAGTATGGCCTCGAGGCTCCGCCGCAGCAAGCTTTTGGTGAGATTTCGTAAGTTTGTTGCTTGTTGCCAGCGCACCCGAATCGGTGTTCACTTGTAAGCATCCTGCTGCGCAGATAATGTGTGCGATGCCTGCATGCGTACATCGACGGCACGAGGTCCACTTCTGCTGCACAGCTTTCCTGGTGGTGCTGCTTACTATGGCACCTGTCCTCATCCGTCGCAGATATCACGACAGCCGCCCTGGCTGCGGGCTTTGCCTTCGAGAGCTATAACGACCCCACTGTGTACTGGAAGGGGAGCCACACTGCGAGTGGTGAGTGACGCTCTGTACGCGCGGTCTGCGGCTGTTGGAATCTTCGCGCAGCATCAGCGCGAAGCAGCGCCGGCGCGCGCACTACTGCAGTTTGCAGCACAGTGCACACCACCTCGCACGCAACTGATTGCCAGAGCGGCCACGCGCGTCAGCAACAGCATGCACGCGCTACGGGGGCAGCGCGCGTTTGCCACAGTGCCATGAGATTACATGAAAATGGTCTGTTTTGAAAATTGTGTCTGCTGTCGTTGGGCCGCGCGCCGCTGCCGGCACCTGACTGCGTCGCCCCCCTATGCCGCCCCCCCGCGTGCTGCTGTCCATCAGGCAAGGGCATGGCCTTCCTGTCGCCGCGCTTCGTGCGCGACACGTTCACCGGCGAGCTCACGGCCACGGTGCTGCACGTCGAGAACCGCCACAAGCCGGGCGCGCCGCTAGGCTTCAAGGCATCCGCCGCGGTCGTGCTGGAGGACGACTGGCTGTCGACCAGCGCGGAGACAGACGTGCGTCATCATGAAATCTTCAGCAGTAGAAGTTCACAGCAGTTTGGATCTGCTCAGACATGCGTCACTGGCTTCGCTACTGATTCTGGAAAAACACTTAAAAGTAGAAGTTGAATCTGCGACTAGGGCGGGGCTTCAAGGCATCCGCCGCCGTCGTGCTAGAGGACGACTGGCTGTCCACCGGCGCGCAGACAGACGTGCGTCGCTTGCTTCGTTGCTCATTCATGATGAAAGCTGGAAGTGCAAGTTGAAATTGTGATTAGGTGGGGCAGAGTTCCCCCCCGATGACCTACTGTACGGCAGCAGCACTTCGAAAGCATACCAGAGCTGAGCGCTGCTGCTCCTGCGCATGCATGCGCGCGCGCAGGTCAAGGCCGCGGGCTCGCGCTTCCGCGCCATCTGGAAGGAGGACTTTGCGATGCCCGTCGTCGACGCCGCCGCCGCGCGCGTGCGCGTCACCCTGCGCCGCGTCAACTGGCTCCCCGACTTCACCGGGCGCAAGGCCATCGCGACGCTCACCCTGCCGCTGCGCGAGGTGCTGCCCGGCGTCGCCGGTCGTGATGGCGGCAGCGGCGCAAACGGTCTGCACTCGACTGGCGACGGCAGCAAGCTCAGCAGCGACGGCAATGGCAGCGCAGGCGGCGGCGGCAGCGGCTGTGGCGCCGCCGCCACCGCGGACGGGCGCGACGCGGCGCTCGGCGGCAGCGACAGCGGCGACGGCGGCGCGGGCGAGGGCCGCCTGCTGCAGTGGGCGGGGTGGGTGGACTTTGAGACGGTGCCGCCGCGCCGCGGGCGCAGCTCGTACCGCGCGCTCGTGCAGCTGGTGTACGTGCCGGCGGCGGCGCGCGTCGCGTGCGCGCCCGCCCTCGGCGGCGGGCCGCGCGGCTCGACGCCCGGCATGGACTGGCGAATGGTCGCGCACCAGGTGAGGCGGCGGCGGCGGCAGCGGCGGTGGCAGCGGCGGTGGCGGCGGCGGCAGTGGTTCGCAGCCCGTGCGTGCGGAGCGGCAGCGCTCTGTTCGCATGTGTGGCAGTGCTCAGTCTACGCAGGTAGCAGCGTTCCGCTGCAGCGCGGGCGGCGCGCAGGCGCGCAGTGTCGCTGCTCAGCGCTTTGTGTGTGTGCATCAAGGGGGGGGGGGGGCAGCAGGGGATGACACGCGCGGCGCGGGGAGTTCGCTTCGCGATGGTGGCACGCCGGTCATGGCGCCGGTCGGGCTGTGTTTGTCATGCTAGCTGCGCAAATGACGACTTCACAAACATTTGAGAAGGCTCAGCACAGGAAGGGGGGAGCGGAGGGGCCTGACGGCGGTGACGCCGGCATAAAGCACAGCATAGAGATGACGCTTGCGCTGCTGCAGACAGCGCGGACGCCCGCCCTTCAGCACACCATACGCAGCTCGGCGCGCACGTGTTCAGTTCAGCATCTGCCGTTGACGTGCTGGCTGCTGAGCGTCACTGCCTTAATGGTCGGCACACGCGCCGCAGAGCACGCGCATGCATACGAGCCGCAGAGGCAGCAGCTCAAGAACTTTGAATCATGCGGCTGCAGTGGCGCACGCATGCTGTCACCGTCGTGTCAGCGCTCGTCATGCGCTGCTCATTCGACCCCTCATCCTTCAACACCGACCTCCATCGGAGTACGTGTGCGGTTCCACTTCAGCATCATGTGTGACTCTCCCCCTCCTCCAGGTGGCACGCCTGCCCGCGACACTCGCACTCATCATTGTTGTGCTCTACATACAGTATGTGAACACTCAGCATTACGCCTGGACGAGTCGCCCCTCCATCGTTCAGAGTTAACATACTTGCACACACATACTCTCGCGGCAGGCAGCGCGACTTCAACATCACGTGTGACGCTTCCCCTCCTCGCAGGTCGCGCGCCTGCCTGCGGCGCGCGCCATGGAGCCCATCGCGCTCATCACCGACGAGTCCACAAACGCGCAGTGCGTCGTGTGGCACGACGCGCCGCGCCGGCGCCTCGTGGCCGCCTTCCGTGGCACCGCGTACCTGGCGGACGCCGTGACGGACGCCGCGTTCGTGCAGGTATGTATATGATTGGTGATTTATATTTACCTGCGGGTTCTCTATGTCAGCGGCGAGTGCGCTTGCTGCACGCCCGTGCACAACAGTGGTTGGCGCTGATGGGCAGCTGCGCGTCTACAGCGCCGCCGGCAGTTACAACAGTTTCCGCACAGCCCCCGAGTGCTGACGGTTCACTCAACTTCAAGCGCTTGGCTCATCTGGCAAGCATGGGTTTGGTGTGCTGCAGCCCTGAGCCGCAGCCATGACGCCTCGGCACACCGACGAGTAACCCAGACAATCGCCCCCTCTTGCCCTCCCGCCTTCAGCACCGCCGCTCGCATCCTCACCGCCCGCGCCGCCGCCGCCGCCGCTGCCGTTGCCGCTGCCGCCGCCGCCGCAGGTGCCGCTCAGCGCCGACGTGGTGCCGCGCGACGCGGCGTGGGCGCGCTTCGCGGCGGCCCTCGCGCGCTCGCGCCTCGCCGCCGCCGCCGACATCCTCCGCTCACAGCGCGCCGCGCTGCGCGCGCTCGGCACCGGCCCCACCTCCGCCGCACGCCGCGCGTACATCGACCTTGGCGACGTCGCGAAGGCGGCGGCGGCGGCGCTGGCGGCGCTGCGCGCGGCGGCGGACAAGGCCGCGGCGGCGGCGGCGACGACGGCGGCGGCGGAGGCGGGCGACGCTGCGGGCGAGGGGGCGGACGCGGTGGCGGCGGCGGCGGGACCGAGAGGCGATGGCGGGGCGAGTAGGGGCTCTGGCGACGGCGGCGCTGACGGGGGCGGCGACGCGCATGATGAGGCACCGCCGCCGCCGCCGCCGCATGTGGAGGAGGCAGAGCAGCAGCTGGCGGCGTTTGTGCGCGCTGTGAGTGGGGAGGGCGCTGCTGAGCGTTGTGCACACCGCATGCATGCAGCTGAGCTCTGCAGTACAGCAAAAGGCTTTCACTCATCCGCACGTGGGCGTGCTGCTCCGAAATGCTCACAAAGCACGCGATAATGTTCGAAGTGTACGGCACTGAGCTGCGATCTGGGGTCATGCAAAATGCGGATGGGATCAATGCACCCTCGCCAACGCGTCCTTGCTTCTTCCTAGATCCGCCTATTCTTACTGCTTGGTGCGCGCCCCGCCCCCCTCCTGCCTCCCTTTGTCCAGCAGTTCACTAAACGCTAACTGCGCCGGTGCCTTCTAGGCAGCACGTCCTCGCCACTCCACCGTCTGCCAACTGCTGCCAACAATGCACACCTATCTTGTCTTCGACCAAATTCACGCTGACAACACCGCTGCACAACACTCTCGACTGCCCCCTTCCTGCCCCCCCCCCTCCGCTCCTCAGGTCCACCAATGCCGACAGCGCGGCCGTCATTCACAGCGGCGCGCTCGCTGTCCCTCCAGGTCTGCTAGATGCTGCCAACAACACGCCATGGCGTGCTATGGCGTCCATGTGCACGCCAACACAGCGTTTCACAACACCTCTAACCTCACCCCCCCACCCCCCCCCCGTCCCCCCCCGCCAATCGCCCAGTACTGACAGCACCTTACCCCCCACCCCCCAAAACTACCCAGTGGTTTACCAACGCCGACAGCGCGGCCGCAGTCGACCCGTCGCGCCCGCCGCCCCCATCCTCCACCGTCCTCAACGTCGTGGGCGGCGCCGTGCGAAAGGGGGCGGGGCTCACGCAGAACGCCCTGCGCAGCGCCGGCGGCGCGCTACTGAATGCGTCGGCGGCGTCGCCGTCCGGCGTCGGCGGCAGCAGCGGCGGCGCGCGCAGCGGGGGCGGCGGCGGCGGCGGCGGAGACAGCAGCAGCGGCGGACGGTGGGGCGGCGTGAAAGATGATTCGCCGGAGCGGCGTGCGACACGGCTGCGCGCGGCGCTGCTCGAGGTGGGCGGAGCGCTGCTGGTTAGGGTTTGAATTAGGGTTGGGGTTAGGGTTTGAAGCTTTGAAGACAGGTTATGTTGAGCGTTTGGGTTAGAGGTGGGTTTTGCACTGTGGACAGTTAGGGTTGAGGTTGCGGTAAACAAGGGCGAGCATCAAATTGTCATGAACCTGTTGCCTGCTCAGGTGGTGAAAACCGTTTCACTGCGCTATGTGGATTAATTGGGGAGCGCGATACTATTCTGTTCGTTGTCGAGTCACCTCATCATGGCGTGTTGTCTGCTTCTGTCACGAAGTTGTGCCTTCACCGACACCACTCGCATTCATTCATTTACGGCATGATTTCACCCGTTGATTCATGAATATGACGCTTCACGCAGGTCATCGACGTGGCATCGCTCAGCGACGAGCTGCTGGTCCACACGGGCTTCCACAAGTCGTACATGGGCATCCGCGCCGCGCTCGCGGACGTGCTCGCGACGGTGCTGCGGGGCAGCGGTGAGTCCTATCGCCTCCCCTCGTGGTGTTTTCATTGCCCTAACCCCAGGGTTGCGGTTAGGGTAGGGCGTGGGGGCTAGGGTTAGGGTCAGGGTTAGTAGTGCGCTGAGTCATACGTACATGCCTGTAGGCATCCTAGGCTTGCAGTGTTTTGTGTGTACTTGCGCTAGGGGTGCGGCCATGGTAGGGCGTTGGGGCTAGGGTTAGGGTCCGGATTAGTGCAGCGGTGAGCCATACATACATGCCCACCCTAGGCTGGCAGTGATTCAGTGGGGATGCGGCTAGGGTAGGACGTTGGGGCACGTGCTTGGTCTGTCGCAGCTGACATTACACTGGCGAGCTCGCGCTAAGCTGCCGCGGCAATAGTTGAAGGCACTGCGAAGGGGAACTGTGCGCATAGTCTAGGCGCTCCCTGGCCTAACCCCGACCCTTACCCCTAACCCAGTGCTCGCACCTGTTTTTGCAGCCCCGGCTCGAGCCCAGAGACTTTGAGTGACAAAACACCTCGCTCTGATCGCACCTTGTTCAGGACCAATGCACCATACGTCATGGGCTGGTCATGACCTTGGGGTTAGGGTTAGGTCTAGGGTTAGGGCTCACTCCAGCGCCTCAAACTCATCTCTAGCCAAGTGTCACTTCAACCTGTACCCTTGCGCGCGCGCGCAGGCGAGGACGTCACGGAAGCGACGCACGTGTATTTCACGGGGCACTCCCTTGGCGGCGCGCTGGCCACTCTCGCCGCGCTCGATGCGGCCAGGAACGGCATCCGCGGGCGCGCGCCCAAGGGCATCACGGTGAGTGCAGCAGCGCTCAGCCGATATCGAGGCACTGGCAACTGACCACGCCTAGAGGTCTGCTATCTTTCACAGTGTTTCCATAGAAGCGTGCACGTGTGAGAGCCAGCGCGCCCAAGGGCGTCACGGTGAGTGCAGCAGCGCTCAGCTCATATAGAGGTATGCATGCGTGAGAACGGCCGCGCGCCCGAGGGCATTGTCACGGAGCGTGCAGCAGTGCTCAACTGATTGAGACGTGTGCACATGTGAGAGGTAACTGTGGTGGCCGCGCGCCCAAGGGCATCACTGCTCAGTTGATATGGAGGTCTGTATGAGAAGTAATTGTTGGTGCGCATTGAGACGCTCTTGTCGCAAGGTTTTTGTGGGTTCTGGTGGCAGGCCTGACAACACGGTGACCCATCTGGGGCTTACAGCGCTCAAGGGCATCGCAGCGAGTGCAGCCGTGCTCAGCTGATTCTGGGTACGCATGTGTACATGAAATATGCGTGTGCGAGTCTGCACACGGTACTGGAAGCAGCCTTGTGTCTGACTGAACTGTCGCAGCCGCTGTGGCAGCACACTCCGATACCGTCGGAGGAGGCCATTTGATGCATGTGGCGCAACCACTTGCGCGCTCTCTAACGACGGGACAGTTTCGTGAAACGACATCACTTGGACCACCCGCCCGACTGCACGCGTCCCCTCCCCTGCAAAGTCCTGCGCGTGAGCGCCAGCGCTGTGTCGCAACCTGCCTTTCAGGCGGGGTCCATGCCTGTATGCATGGTTCGCAGCCCGCATGTGTGCACGAGCAGCAGTGCTCATATTCGCCCCACGCAACCTTGCTCAGCGCGCCATGCGTTCAACGCCGTCGGTCCCCGTGTGCGCGCCGCGGCGCATCGTGTCCACCAGGCGCGTCGCCTCGCCGTGCGCCGTGTCCTTCTCTGCAGCGATGACGTCGCGCGTCTGGCCCGGCAAGCTCGTGCGTACAAGCAGCAATTGTCAGTGCGCATCGAGACACTGACAATCCCTAGAAGACCAACTGTTCACAAGGTACACGTAGACTCTAGTAGCAAGCAGGACACCATCTAGGCTTTTCGGCGCCGTCGGCGAGAACATTAAAAATGAGAAAGTGGCGCAAAAACGGATGCCATCGCCGCGGACCTACTGCATGTACACCGGCACTGTCGCAGCCCGCGCGCGTGCGCAAACAGCAGCAGCGCTCATCTCCACCCCTTGCAGCCTTGCTCAGCACGCCATACTTGTGTGCGCCTACAGTGTGTTGCAACCACGCTATGCGTTGACCGCCACTCATGCGTACGCGCGCAATGTCCTGCCGCAGATGTACAATTTTGGGAGCCCGCGCGTGGGCAACAACGCGTTCTCTGCGCTCTACAACTCGCTCAACGGCGACTCCTTCCGGCTGGCGCTGGAGTTCGACGTCATCGCCAACCTGCCGCCGCGCGTCGTCGTCGGCAGCTTCACCGAGTACGAGCACGTCGGCCGCACGGTGTTGCTCAACCACCAGGGTGCGTGTCATACATACATACCCCTTGCCTGAGATGTTGAGCAATGTCATCACGTGTGCAAGTCCTTATGGGCGGCTGTTGCCGACTGCGAGTGTCGCGCATGCAGACCCCTTGCCTGCTGCCTTGTTTGAGCAATGCCATCTTGTGCACACGACCCCGTGGGCGACTTTGCCGAGTGTGAGGACGTGCCACCAGGGCGCGGTGGCGTGTCGCGATGTGTGCGCAGCAGTAACATACGTATCCCATCTGCTTTGTTGAGCAATGCCGTGTGCGTGCGTCCTCGTGCGCAGCTTGGCCGGGCAGGAGCGCATTGGCTGCAGAGTGAGCCAGGGGGCGCGCGTCGCGATGCGTGTGCGGCAGCACACGTATTGCAGAATCTACATGCGTTGCACAAGCTCTGCGCTTGGTCAATGGGGTGCGCCCATGTGTCATCGACGCACCCGCATACACATCAACACCTCCTGTATTTCGGTTCGGTGACAGTGTCTTGCAGCATGCGCGCACTCGGGTACCTTGCGGTACGTTGCATTCAGTGTTTAGATCTGCGCTAGGGTCAGGGCCAGCATGCACTCGCATCATCGCCAAACAACGCCGAGACGCACCCCCCTCCCCCTCACCCTGCGATGCAAACTCGCCTCGCCACCGAAACCGACACACGCATTGCGCGCGCACCCCGCGCGGCCCCCCGCTACATACGCAGGCCAGCGCGGCGTCAGGTGGGTGGAGGGCGAGAGCGAGGGGGAGGACCCCGTGCGCCGCCAGCAGGAGCGCGGCGCGGCCGTGTTTGAGTCGCGGCGCGCGGCGCTCAGCTTCACTGCCGGCGGCGGCCTCGTCGGCAGGCACCGCGAAGTGGTGAGCGCGGGCATTAACGATGTTCTAACCCTAAACTTAGCTCTAGGTCAGCAGCGCTCAGCTTCTGGTGGCGGCCTCGTCGGCAGGCACCGCGAAGTGGTGAGCGAGGACAGGAAGAGGAGAGGGATGGTGTTAAGCGTCGCGTGCGATGCGGCGTCGGCGGCGGTCGGCGCCGCCGCCGTGGACAGGCACCCCGCAGGGACAAAACAAGTATTGCTACAGCAAAGCGCGAAAGAGGAGAGAGAAGTGGCGGCTGTTCAGTGATGCCTGACTTCAACCCTAGCTCTAGGTCGCCGGCGGGCGTCGCCGGCGCGGTGGACGGGCTGTGTGCAGCGATAAAGCGAGAAGAGTTACAGAGCGAGTGATCGTCAGTGAGCACCAAGCCACGGCGTCGCAGCAGTAGATGAAGACTATATATATGGGATGCAAGCATGACATTAATCATCTGAGGATATTCACGCCCCCAGCAAGAAAAAGTACAAAGCTACTCGGCGCGTCCGGCGCGTCATGGCGAGCTGCCGTTGAGCCGCGCAGCGCCGCCAAACTGCGGTGTGAGCAAGCAGCCGACAGCAGCCCTGTGCGTGTGTTGTCTCGTCGCGACGCGAGGCGGAAAAAACGGGGCAAACCTTAAGTCTAAAACTTGCATCGGAGTGACACCCACGCTGATCGGTCGCGCTGCATGTTGAGCATGTGCGATGGGCCGCTATTTTCGCGTAGCATGTCCGTGAGCGGATGCGTCCGCTCGTGCGCAGGCGCAGCCAGGGGCGCCGTGGCGTTCTCGACTCTGCAGCGTCGGCGTTTGCGCCGGCAACACGAGTCCATTGAAGTATACTTCAAGTACTCGCCGACCTCGTCTGGTACCACTGGCGGCAGCATGCGCTGCCCGCGCGCGTGCGCCGCCTGAATGTTTTGCTGATCGCTGCCATGGCGCGGCGCGGCTCTGCTCTGACAGGGCAGCGGCGCGCGCTCTGCTCTGACAGAAGGCTGTGCAGGGGAGCCCGCGCACCACTCACTCACATCACTTCTACTGACATCACGTGAAGGCACTCGCGTGGGGCGATTCAGTTTCTTCCGTGCACATCGATGAATGCGTGAAACGCCGCACGTCATGTGCTCACAACGCCGTGCGCTGCTGCTGCTGCTGACGCCGCGCAGTCGTACTTCATCGCCATGTGCGACGCGCTGGGGCGGCCGCTGCCGGATTTTCTGGAGGAGAGGCGCACGTAGGCCGCCGATGCGCGCATTGCGCCGCATCTGCACCTGGGTCGGTTGACGATGGTACATGCGTTCAATTTTGTCGACAGCAGAGAGCGCACTGCCGGTGCCGCCCTTAGCTTCTGTACCCAGGGCGCGCACACGGCACCACTGTATTTTATCGCAGCCGCGGCCTGTTGAGAGGCAGCGGCGATCCTGTGGAAATTTTGACATGATGCTGGTAGCATCCCCTGCAGTAAGGAGTTCTGTCAGATTGGTCTATGCCGCACCCATGGTGTGAGACAATAGGCTAGTAGGTTGCTGCCACTGTCATTCTGCCAGGTTGAACCGGCAGCGTGTATGCACTGACGCGCACAAGATGAGGTCCAGGTATCATCATTACATGTCATTCCTGACGTAATGTCCGATAATTCCACCAGATGCTCTTCACACCCATCTCGTCGTCTTGCTCCTTGCCTTGTACACTTCTATTTCTCCCTGGAGCCTTGGTGCGATGTTTTTGTGGTTGTTAGCGTTGCGTAAACCGCCGTCACCATGCCCACCCTTGATAGCTTCTGTCAGTTTGCATGACCTCAACTTCAAGCCTTTGGCGCAGGTTCTTGCAGTGAGTTTTCCATGAAAGACCAAACGGACCGTGTCATCATTGTGAAGTTCGACGATTCTGAAGTTGTTCACTCACCCTTTGTGGCGCCAGTTGATTGATGCAACGGTGTTGTGCAAATGTGGAAATATTCGCTGCTTCCGTACCTGTGCAACTCCTTGCATGCATCCTGTCAAATGAAAAACACCAACATGCTTCGAAGTAGTTGTATGCCGCTCCCCAACTTCTTGGCATAGATCAATGGGGAATGCCATCTCTACACAGCTGCGTGATGTACCTGGATCGGCGATGAACAACATGCAACATGTGGTCATAAAAATGACTCAATATGGCAACAGGGAGAGCTGAAATGTGAACACGTTGCTATTCCGAATGGCGGACGCGAAAGTGCAGTTCGTCGCGCACACACACTCGTGCGGCCCCATAGATTGCGCCATCCACGTGTTGCGGGGGGTGCGTGCGCGCCCGGCCACCAATCACAAGTCTGACTCCGAGTCCCCAACTACGCGGCGGGCGCGGGCGTGAGAGCGCAGCGCGCCCAGGGTTTTGGCTGAACCCTAGGCGTCCGCATTTAGGGCTTTGGCTGAGCCCTAGGTGCAAACTGCCGCGCGTGCCCCGACCTAAGCTACTCGGGCGCGGCGCACTGAAAGCGCCAGCGCCGCCCCCCTCCATGACCATCTGCCCCACGCATTCGCATACAAGGCTCACGCAGTGGCAGCCGGCGCCGCCGCTGCTGCTGCTGCCGGCGCCGCTGCTGCTGGCGCAGCCTTGGGCGCCGCCGCGTGCTCCGCGGCCGCGGGCTTGGCATCACCCGCCTTCTTGCCGCCGTTCCCGCCCCCCGCGCCGCGGCGGTTGTGCTGTTTGCCGCCGCGCCTGTTGCCGCCGCCGGCCTTGGGCTGGCCCGCAGCGCCATGCGGCTGCTGCTGCTGCTGAGCCTGCTGCGGCTGCGCCTGCTGCTGCTGCGCTCCCGGCGGCGGCGGCGTGCCGCCGTTGGCCGCCTTGTGCGCGCCGCCGCCCCTGCGGCCGCGCGCCCCGCCGCCGCCGCCGCCGCTGCCGTTACCATTCTGCCCCTTCTCCGCCTTCGTGCCAGGTGCCTGCGGGGCAGTGACCGCCGCAGCGGCGGCGGCAGGCGCAGCAGCGGCTGACTCGCCTGCAGCAGCGCCACCGTTGTTGCCGCCAGGCGCCGCAGGCCCATTGCGCGCAGCATGAGCCTTGGCCTTCTGCGCTTTGGTCGCGCCCTGGGGCGCTTTCTTGCCAGCATGGCTGGCTGAGCCCTGCCCCTGGCCGGGCTTGGGGGTGCGGCTCCCGCCGCCGCGCTGCTGCTGCTGCTGCTGCAGCTGCTTGCCCGGTGCCTGCGGCAATGCAGTGAACAGGGAGCGAGCATCGTGAGCGAGCGTACTTGCAGAGCGCTTTGCGAGCTGCAGCTAAAGACCAACCTCCGCTGCACCAGGCAGGTTGAATATGCCGCACAGAGCCTCTCGACTCGTGTGTGAGCGATGGTGCAGTGCAAGTGTAGTTTGAGCGCTGCGGCGCATTAGTACTTGCCTGTGTGCAAGGCTCCAAGAGCTACATGTCAGTGGCTGCAGTTCGATGAACAACTGCTGAAATGGGTGCTGCGCCAGGTACAAGCGTGGACCTCACGATGCGGGCTCACGTCGGACACCACCTAGCCAAGCCTCAACCTCAACACCACATACCATATTGTTGAACTTCAGATCGACCCTTCTATGATGGTCAGCCGGTAGGCATCGTGCTAGCCACAAGCCGAAGTCGTTCAGAGCGCGTCCAATGGAGTGAGCATTACCCTTGCCACGAACACTGTGAAAACAGTCCATCCACCACCGGCGCTGACATGAGACTGCATTGCGCTCACGCGGCGAATAGCGAAGCGGCGCGGCGATCTGTGGCATGCGCGCACCTGGTTCGTAGGCCGTGGAAGGATAGGCTCCGCCCCCCCCCCCTCCAGGCCTGCCGCCATGCGTGCTGGCTCCAACTCAGGTCCGTCCATCAGCCCCCCATCCCAGGCTGGCACCTGCTGCGGCTGGTGCTGCGGCATATGCAGCAGCGGCTGGTGGTGCTGGTGCTGGCGCGCGCGCGCCGCTGCCGCCGCCGCCGCCGCCGGCGCATGCTGCAGCGACACCTGCTGCTGGTGGTGGTGGTGGTGCGGCGCCTGCTGCTGCTGCTGCTGCTGCGGCGGCGGCAGCGGCGCCAGGTACTGAGGCGGCAGTGGCAGCAGCGGCGCCCGCAGCGCCGGCGACGCGACGCGCGAGTGCAGCGGCGGCGGCTGCTGCTGCTGGTGCACAGCTGCGGCCTGCATCATGTACTGCTGCTGCTGCTGATGCGCTAGGTGCCGCGCGGCGGCAGGCACAAATGCGTCCGCAGCAGTGTTCAGACCTGCCGCGCTCTTCTCGCTTGCAGCCGGGTCGACGACTGCCTGCGCGGCCGCGCTGCCGTTCATGCCGCCCCAGTGGGGCTGCTGCCGCTGCTGCTGCTGCTGCTGCTGGGCGTGGTGCAGCGGCATGCGCTGCTGCGGCTGCGGCGGCGGCATGAGCGGCGTCTGCGCCAGGCGCCGCGCCTGCTGCTGCGGCGACGGCGTCACCTGCGGCATCCCACTGAGCGGCGACGCGTAGTACCCCTGCGCGGTGTGCAACCCCGCCGTGGCTGGTATTGCACCCGCCCACGTCTTCTCCATCCCCGGCTGCAGCATGAACGAAAACTGCCCGCCGCCAAACGCTGCCGCCGTGGCAAGCCCCGTCAGCGGTGCGGGCTCCGCCGCTGCCGCCGCCGCCGCCGCTGCTGCTGCCGCCGCCGCCTCCTCGCCGCCCGACCGCGCGTCCTGCTTGCTGAACCCCGGCGGCGAGGGGACGTTCCACGTGATGGGGGACACCGCAGTGCCGCTGCCCGCGGAGGGGGGCGCCCAGTCCGGCGCGGACATGGGCAGCCCCTGCTGCGCGGCGCCGATGTGCGCGCCGCGCGGGTGCGCGCCCTGCGCGCTCCACGTCGCCGCGCCGCCCGGCACGCCCGCCGCCGCCGGCAGCGTCCACGGCAGCGGCGCCGACGCGGCGGACGGCACCGCCTGCGAGCCAGCGAGGCTCGGCGAGTTGAGGAGCCCCTGCGTCGCCGCCTCCGCCTCGTCGACCGGCAGGAGGCGCTGCGCGACGGCGTCCGCAATGATCTCCTCCCGCGGCACCGCCGCCGTCGCTGCTGCGCTGTGCGCTGCGCGCTCCGGCGAGCTACGCTGCTGCTGCTGATGCTGCCGCTGCGGTGCCGCAGCCTGGTGCGGCCGCACCGCGGCCGCATCTGCTGCGGCGGCGACGGCGCCGCCGCGCGGCGACCGCGTCCGCGGCGGCAACCCCCCCTTGGGACTGGGGCTCAGCAGCACTGTGCCAAACTGAATGGAGGCCGCGAAACCAAACTCGCTGTCCACGCCGAGCCCCCCGAGCGACGGGCCGTGCCACCTGAGCGCTGGCTCCGGCGGCGGCGGCGTCGCCAGCTTCCGCGCCACTGCGGCGGAGGGCGTGGCCGGCGCCGCCGCGGCGCCCTTGGGCTTGGGCTTCTGCACCACCGCCAGCAGCGGCGGCGGCAGCGCCACGACCTCATCGCTAACAGCAGCGGCGGTGGCGGCGGCAGCAGCGCCCGGCGCAGAGCGCGCGAGCTCTTCTGCGGCCAGCTTTTCGGCGTGCCGTTCCGCGGCGAGCACCGCGGCAGCGGCCTCTGCGGCTGCAGCCTTCTCAGCAGCGGCCTTTTCGGCGGCGGCTTTCTCTGCTGCCGCCGCAGCCTTGTCTGCCGCTGCCTTCTGCTTGGCCTCGCGCTGCGTGCGCGCCTTCTCAGCCTTGGCGGCAGCGGCGCGCTCCTTTTCCGCCTGCGATGACTCAGTGGCAGAGGACATTGTCCTCAGTGCCATCATGTGCATATGATGGGTGGGGCGTAAACTGCAAGTTACTGGCGCCACCGCGGCTGTAGCAGCTGTGTGGCCAATCTTGCAATGGTCAGTGGGATGCTGGATGACTGGCAGTGTGAGCAGCGCTGCCACTGCAAGGTACCATCAGCATCTGATCGCTGATCACAGGACACTTTCATGTGGTGTTGTTCGTTGACTGTGATGGCCCTGGCCAGTACCTTGACAGGCTGGTGAAACATGGAATGTGCAAATATGGCTGGCACCACACCGTAGGCAGCACATTCGCCTGCACAAATGACAATGACTCTGCATTGCTCGAGTGCTTGTCACCAAGCACACCATTGGGTGCCTCAAGAATCAGGCAAGTGTTGTCGCAGTCATGCAAAACAACCCACTGGGTCCCATACTGAGCACTGCTTACTGCACTACAGCTCCGCTGCGCGCTTCCTTTGTTGACTGAACTGCTGCTACTGCTGCTGCAGCATGTCAGCCTGCAAAGCAATGCACTCCGGACCGCCCACATACCATGTAGCTCCCATACAACACATCAGCGCCAGGCCTTTCCTTCAACTCTGAAACGCTCCAGACCCAATCTTCGATAGAACCACACCGACGCACCTTGCGTGCCGCCTTGCGCGCCGCGGCAGCCTCCGCGGCCTTCGCCTCCGCCGCTGCCTTCTCCCAAGCCTCGCGCTGCTCCCGGCTCTCCTTCGACCGCGTCTTCTTGCTCTTCACGACCTCAAACTCGCTGTCGTCGCCGCCGTCCGCCACCACGCCCCGCTGCTGGTCCACCACGACCACGCCCTCCGGCAGCGGCGCGTCGCCGGCCTCCGCCGCCGCCGCCGCCGCGAGCACGGCGTTGAAGTCGCCCATCTCCGCCTCCTCCGCGGCGCGCTTCGCCTTCTTGCGCTGCCGCCGCTCCTCGCGCAGCTTCTCGCGCTCGGCCGCCTCCCTCTCCTCCTTGGCCGCCGCCTCCGCTTCCGCCGCAGCCTTGGCAGCCGCCGCTGCTGCAGCTGCTGCCGCCGCTGCTTTGGCAACATTCTTGGCTGTGCTCGCGTCCTTGCGCGCCGCCGGGCCGCGCAGCTGCTGCTGCTGCGGTTGCTGCGCCGGAGCAGCGCGCTGCTGCTGCTGCGGCGGCTGCGGCGGCGGCTGCTGCACCGGCGGCGGCGGCGGCGGCACCGGCGGCGCTGTCCGCCGCCGCGCAGCGTCCGTGTCAAAGATCGCCTTCCACGCGTGCAGGAAGGGGTCCTGCTCGCCGTCGGACGCGTCGCCCGACACGACGATGCCCTCCGCGTTGAGCTTGTACAGCGCGCCGCTGGTGCGCGGGGCGCGCACCGACCGCGCCGCCGCGCGCGCCGCGCGCGCGTGCCGCGCCGCCTCGTCCGCCGCCGCCCGCGCCGCGCGCTCGCGCCGCGACCGCTCGTGCTGCAGCTCCCGCCGCCGCAGGCGCTCCTCGCGCCGCCGCTCGTGCTCCTCCTCCGCCGCCGCGGCCTTGGCGTCCTGCGCTGGCGCCGCCGCCGCCGCCGCGAGCTGCGCGGGCTCGGCGGCAGCAGGCGCGGCGCCAGGCGACACTGCTGCGGGGCTCGCATCCGCCTTAACAATCTCGACCGCAATCGGCGCCGGCGCCGCCGCCGCGGGAGCAGCTTCTGGCGACGGCCGCGCAGTGACGGGCGACTCCGATTTGTGCTTGAGCTGCTCATCCGCTTCACGTTTGGGAGGCGCAGATGTGACTGCCGTGAGCTTGCCAGTCTTGGGGTTGTACAGCTGGCCGGCGCCGCGCGGCTGGTTGGCGTAGGCGTCGCCGCTCGCCAGCTGCGGCCGCGGCATGGGCTGCACACGGTCGCCGAATGGGTGTCACACGGTGGTTCAGAGTCAGACAGTTTGTCAAAGTCAGATTTGAGCGCGGCAGCCAAGCTCTGCGTACAAGGGAAAAGCTTTGTGGCATGCGCAGCAGGCGAGCCCGCATGCGCGCCGGTCGACAGAAAGCACCATTCTCCATGACAAAGATCACGCATCTGTGCATCAAAGGCGCCAGCAAAGATATGGCAGCGCGGCAGGACAGTGCGCAGGTTAACACTAGGCATGGCGCACCTGCATGATGTGCTGAGGTTGCGGCGGGGGCACGTGCTGCCACGCCGACACTGCAGGCGCCGGTGCCTGCTGCTGCGCCTCCGGGCTGCGTGGCTTCTGCGCCGCCGCCGCTGGTGCTGCAGCCGCCGCCGCCGCTGCCTCCGGCGCCGCCTGCTGCCGTGGGTTGACGAGCTTGTGCAGCAGCAACATGGGCGTCTGCTCCACAGGCTTGGCGCGCTGCACAGGTGATGGCTTCTGCTGCTTCGCCTCTGATGCCTGCTGTTGCTGCTGCTGCTGCTGCGACAGCGGCTGCGGCGGCGCCTGCTGCACTGCCTGCGGCGGCCGCTGCAGCAGCTGCTGCGGCTGGATCGCGGGCGGCGCCGGAGGCTGCGGCGCCGGCTGCAGGCGCGGCGACGGCGTGTGCCTCGGCGCCGCCGACGCCACCACTGCCGCTGCCGCCGCATGCTGCATCGCGCGCGGCGACGGCGACGGCGCTGGGGCCAGTGCTGCCGCAGCGGACGGCCCCGGCGCCACCATACTGTAGGGATCCGCGGCAACCTGCACGCTGTACGGGTCTGCGGCGACCTGCACGGGGAAGGACGGCTGCGGCTGCGGCGGCAGCGACGGTGGCAGCGGCTCCACCTGCGCGCCGGCGCTCGCCGCGCGCTCCCGCCACAGCTCCTGCTGCACCGCGCCGCCGCCACCGCCGCGCTCGGGCGGCCGGTCCTCGGCGGCCGCGCTGGCGGCGGCGGCAGCAGCGGCGGCTGCCGCGTCGCGCGCCTTGCGCTCGCGCTCGAGCTGCAGCTGCTCGAGCTCGTGCCGCGCGCGCAGCGCCGCCGCGGTCGCCACCTCGTCGTGCTGCGCCAGCTTCTTCTCGCGCTCCGCCACGCGCCGCGCCTCATCCGCGACCGCCTGCACGGGGTACAGAAAGCGCGTCAGCGTCGTTCAGGGCTCGCACGCACGCCGCGCTGTGCGGTGTTGCGAGGCGCGGCCGCCACGCGCGCGAACGACAAGCATGCGCCCGCAGAAGCTGCAGCGCTTCTGCGCGTGCAGCGCCCGTGCTGCTCTCATGTGCTGGCGCGCATACAGGCGCTGTGTGTGCGGCTTGACGGCATGATGGGGATATACCTATATACATGTGAGGGGGTGGACGGCGAGATTGCAACAGCGCAGATTAGAAACCAAAACAAGCATTGACTTAGTTCAGTAATAAGTGAATGACCTTCGTCCAGACAGCGCGCTTCACATGCAGTGATTGCATTTGCAGTTTCATAAGGCACAAGCGGCACTGCTCTTGACAGAATGTAATAACCGGGGCGCATCTGTCAAAGTCCACTGCACTGCTCATTGTACCCACAAGTGCGCTCCTGAAAGCAAGACTTCATGACGCAGACATGCATTTGAATTAGGCAAATTTGGTGCCAGTACTTTTGAGCACATCCTGCAATCGTCTACGCCACTGAAGCCAAATGCGTGTGCGGTCATCTCTCCATATGTGTTGGTCTGAGCAACTGCATACACAAGGACCCAACAGTGGTATATGCTGATGGATCAGCCGGTCTTGCCCGCAGCAGTTGAAATACATGAAGATATGCATGCATTTTGACCGCTGCAGCAGTCAGTCAGGAACGCTGTTGCCGGCAGTTGTGGTCGTCTAGCCAGTTGCTGCGCTGCCAAGAATGTGTATGGGGTATGTATATACGCACATGATAAACATCAGTGCTCAGCATAGGCGCGCGCGCACCTCCTCGTCGACCAGGACGCGCGTCACCGACGGTCGCCGCTCCGGCACAGCCGCGGATGTATATGGGTCGCGCGAGTCCAGGCCGCTGCGTGCGCAGCAACGGTAAGCACGGGAAAGACCAGTGGTCAGGACTTCAAGTGAACTGAAACTTGAATGCAGGGACACATCTGGCGAGCATTGTCTGCACAACCTATGAAGCGGTGTTAGGCAAGTGATGTGCAGCAAATATACCCCGAGTTGTGTATGCCGCTGCACGTGTGGCTACGGTCAGCGACAGAGAGAGACAAGAGGGGTCAGTACTTCAAGTGCCACTTGAAGTGATGCTGATGCCTGGCACACATGTACACTGGCCATGCAGGTGAGACCAGCACTTGCCTGCATGTGCCAAAATCAGATATGTGTGCCAAGCTCCTTCTCAAGTACAGGAGTACATCTTCAAGTGGGCGAGTTTGTCAGCCATTTGATTTGACCTAGTAAACTGGTAGGATATCGTTGACCAAGCAGGGTAGTGGTGCAATGCACAACACATACCAGCGCTCATTCAGGGAGCATACACAAGGGGCACAGTAAGCATGTGAAGTAATGGAATGGTAGGGTCCCCCCAAACCTGCAGCGGAAACCTTGTTCTAGCCAGGGCAGCAATGACACCAGCTTAGATTCACCTTTGCCCCCAGAATACCACTTCCAGTAACCTGCATCTGCAGGCAATTGAATGACGGTGCCAAGTGTACGAACATGCGGCTTTGCAGCCAAATCATGGCTCAACTGCGAGACTTGAAGCCTCTGCTTTGCCGCTGACATCAAGCCCCAGTCAACGGCCCCACAAATATACTCCCCTGGCCACCCGCCACGTATCTCCGCAACCACCTCTGCCCCCGTCACTCCACCCAAAGGGCCCACCTGATTTGACTATTCAATGCCCCCAGAGCTGAGCGCTGCTCACCTGGAGCTGGAGGCGCGCTCCCGCTGAAAGCCGCCCCCCGCGTCCCCCTCCCGCGCCGCCGCCGACCCCGCGCGCCAGTCCTGCGTCTCGTCCTTGCGCCAGCTGGGGTTGGGCGTGCCGCCGCCGCCGCCGTCGCGCCCCCCGCTCCGCAGGTCCACGCTGTCCCTGCGCTCCAGCGGCGCCCTGTCGAAGCGGCGGTCGAAGTCGTGGCCGAAGCCGCGCGCGTGCGCGCTGCCGCCGCCGCGCCCGGAGGGGTAGTCGCCGAACCCCCCCCGCTCGCCCCCCCGCTCGCCCCCCGGGGGGGGGCCGAAGCGGCTCGGCGGCGGCGGGCCGCGCTCGTACCCCCTGTCGGCGCCCCACGCGCGCTCCGGCGGCGGCCCTCTGTCGAAGCCGCGCGCCGACGCCGAGCGCTCGTAGCCGCGGTCTGGGCCGTCATGGAAGCCGCTGCCGCGCGGCGCAAAGCCGCCGCCGCCGCCGCCGCGCTCGCCGCGGTCGCCGAAGCTGCGGTCGTAGCCGCGCTCGTACGGCGCGCGGTCGCGCTCGAACCCGCCCCTGCTGCCGCCCGCCCGGTCAAAGCCGCCGCCGCCCCCCCCGCGGTTGAACCCGCCGCCGCCGCCGTCCGAGTCCCGCCGCAGCGCCGACCAGCGCCCGCCACCGCTCTCAAAGGCGCGCCCGGACCCTGCACGCTCATAGCCCCTGTCGAAGCCGCCGCCGCCGCCGCTGCGCTCTGCGCCCCCCTGAGGCGCCCATTGCCGCCCCCTCGCATCCTCGGGCCCCGGACTGTCGCCCCATGCGCGGGACGGCGGCGCCGCCGCCGCGCCGCTGTCTCGTCGCACCATCGGATCGCGGGGATCAGCGGCGGCGGCACGGCCGCCATCGGTTGTGTGCGCGCTGTTTTGCTGCTCGCCGCCCCTGCCGCCGCCGCCGCCGCCGTCGGCCTGGGCCGCCGCCGGCGGCGTGTCATCACGGAGGCTGCCGCCCGGCCGCAGCTGCTGCTGCGGCGGCCGTTCTTGAACGCCGAGACCTGGGAACTCGCTGGGCCGCAGGCCTTGCCCCTGCGGTGCACTGTCAGCGCCACCGTCGCGTTGCCAAGGCGCCGGTTTCGAGTTTGACAGAGACGACAGAGTCCGGGACGGCTCTGGCTCGGGGGGAGGGGAGGCGTCATCCCGTCCCGCCCCCCACCCAGGGCCCCCCTGGGGTACAAGTGTGACATTAATGTCTTGACCATTGTTCTCACGCCTCAAGCTTGGGGTGTTGACCGGGACCGGCGCGGTTGCCAAGCCGCTGCTCTGCCTGCCCTTTCCCAACACCAGCAGCCTTCCGCCACCATACCTCGTGCTATCTCCTCCCGCCCTCCCGCTGCTCGCCGGCGCCTTTGTGAGGGCATTGAGATTCTTCGATGCAAAAGTCTTCTTGGTGGTTAGGGGGCCGGAGGACGGCGCCGGCGTGGCCGCGGTCTCACCACCATTTACGGCGGGAGGAGGGTCGGCGCTGTGGATCGACCAAGGCAAAGGCAGCACTTGCGAGGTCAGCATTGAGATCTGAGCTTGCTGACACGTCCGACAGGGGACATGCTGGCAGCGCAGATCCTACTGCGCTACAGCCCTGCACCCGTTGCGCCTCAGACACTGTGTGGATCCAAAAGGCCGCTGCCGCTACAAAGTCAGGCCAGCTGCCAGGCGCACAAAACGACCCCTGTGAGATGCCATTTCTCCAGCCGTGCGCGTCTGATCAACGAACCTGCGCCACAAAGCGCACGGTCCTGAGCTAGCTCTGCAGACACGTTTGAAGCAAGCCTTTCTTTTCTAGAGTGAAGGCGGGGTGCGGCACTCGAGTTGGCAATCGGGACAACCAGTAGCACCGCTTACCTGGCAGCTGGGGACTCGCTGCTCATCGCCAGCCCCGAGGCCGCCTTGTTGTCTGCCTCTTGGGGCTTTGATCACCTTCGAGGTCGATCAAGGGCGGCAGTGCCCAATAAAAAAGGACAGCAAAAAGAAGCACACACACACACCTACCTCTGCTGTGTTATCGTCCGGCACTAGCAGACAGCGGCTGACTAGGTCACTCGTTTCATCGAGGCATTTGTGTGGCCACTGGTGTCAGAGTTGCAGCAGATCCATTGTACAAAAAAACAAGACAGATCGTGTCGCGAATTGGAGCAACAAGATAGCCTTGGATCTGCCTGGTGCAAGAGTGCTTCTAGAGCCAGCAGCAGCTCATAGCTTCAGGGTTTTCTGACTGAGAAATGGCAGCACGTGCACCTTCAGAAGCTCGGCTCCAGTCTCTGCTCGACTCTGGCCAGCTCAAAGGCGCGCTCAAGATGTGCGAAGATCTGGAGCTGGAGTCGTCAGTTGTTGCGGTGCCAACTGAGGGAGCAGCGAAGTGCCGCAAGGTTCAGATGGCGCTCTACCTGCTGCACGGCGACCTGTGAGTAACACAGCACCACAATATGCAACTTGATTGAGTCCTCGGGTCTCTTCAGATAAACTGCAACTGTGGTTGCACGCTTTTAAGCACCCTGTGACGCTGCTTGCTGCTTCATCGATGTGCCCCACTGCGAGCTCTGCACTGTTGCACAGTGCCATGACTCTCGTGGGTCTGCTGCAACCATGCGTGGTTGGCCAACAACACACTCTCTGCTCGCAGCTGAAAGCCTCGGCCTCCAGATCGGTCCCTCCCCTCATGCCACATGCGGCCATCCCGTCCCCCATCGCGCAGGTGCAACGCGCGGCACCTGTGGCGCCGCCTGCACCCCACCCTCAAAGCTGCGGACGGCGAGACGGCGCTGCTGTGGGAGGTCGGCAAGGCGTTCTGGCGCAGGGACACGGCCGCGGCGTACGCGGCGATGAACCGCCAGTGGAGCGCTGACGTGGGCGGGCTGGTTGCGGCGCTGGCGGAGAAGACTCGCGGCGCGCAGCTGCGGCAGATCGGGCGCGCGTACCGGGCGGTGCCGCTGGCGCGCGTGTGCGCGATGCTCAGCGTCGACGAGGCCGCCGCGCGGCAGTGTGAGTCTGGGAATGCGACGTGACGTGCAGTCTCTGAGGGGTATGTAGGGTTAGGGGGATCGTGTGTGATGTGTGAAGAAACTGGTGCCTCCGCACAGCAGTGTGAGCCTGATATAGAAGTTGGCGCAAAGATGCTGTTTCCTGTGATGTGTTGCACCTGACGTATGAAGCTGTCGTCAATGTGGATTGCATGGGTAGCAGTCATCAAGTGGCGCGTACTGCCGTGCACTGCTGGGCCAGGCTCACAGACATTGTTGCAGCTAGAATTGAACTTTGTGCAAAAAGTCGGAATGACATGCGCATGCTTAAAGCTCGAGCCATCACAACCGGCCTTGCGGCACTGCCAAGGTGCTGCAGCGGCGAAGTGACGGGCATCAATGCACCACTGCGAGCAGCGAAGGGAGCCGCCCGTGATGTTGTAACCCATGCCGACCCAGTCAAACGTGCATCTTTCAGCATGGCTGTGAGCTGTACGCGAGTAGCTTCAAAGCTCAATCGCGCTGCGCAGCGCTGTTGCCACGGCGAGCAGCATCCCAAAGCCTCCGCAATGCATCTCAAATAGGCACGCTCGCCGTTGACGCAAAAGCCTGCGCGTTCGGCGATCCGCCACAGCAACGCTCCACGTATGCTAGACGGCCCTCTAAGGTAGACGCTCTGCTGCACCTCTGCGCCGGCTCTGTATTGATGACGTCACAGTCCTCCGCCTGCGCGGCATGCGCTCTCTGCGACGTGCACTCCACGCGCCGCGCGCAGTTGCAGCGGCAGCAGCACACCACCGCTGCGCACGCGCATCCGCGCCGCCGCCGCCGCTGCCGCCGCTGCGGAACGCCCTCGCTGAGCGCTGCCCGCAACCGGCGTTCGCGCCCCCCCAAACCCCCCTGCCTTTCGCCAGTGCACACACCTCGCACGCATCCACAGCACACCGAAACCACACCCTCCGTGCTGATCTCCTGTCCCTTCACGCCTTTCGCGTTCATGCACTCGCTCATGCAGCCTGCGCAGCGTGCGGGTGGCCAGTGGAGGAGCCGCCGCAGGACAACGGCGGCGGCGGCGGCGGCGCCATGGTGCGGCCTTCGCCGCTGCCGCGCGACGGCGCCGCGGCGCGCGCGCTGGGCGCGGACGTCGAGGCCGACCTCGCAGCGCTGGCCAAGTACATGACGTTCCTGGAGGAGAAAAGGGCGATCGGCGGCGCTGCGCATGCGAGCGCGTGAGCGCGGCAGCGGCGCGGCGGATGTACAAAGGGGTGGAGGAGGGGGAGGGGGGGGGGTCTCACACGGCTTAGGCGGAAGCATTCAATCACAGCACACGCGCGCGCAATGCGGCACTCACGGAGCACTAAGGCTTTGCGCTCGTTGTTGTGCTGCGTGTGTCGCTGCATGGTGCCTGCTATGCATTCGGTCGTGTCGCCGCGGCATGCGGTTCTTCTGCTGTGCTGCGCCTTGAGCGTGTCTGTACTTCAAGTACTTGTATATGGATCTCAGCAAGTGACCTGTGTGCGCATGTCACGGCATTGCCCTCGTGTACAGACGACGCGATATGCAAGCAAAGTCTCCTCGCGAGTGAAATGGCATGGCAGTAAATGCCCATCTGGCTGCGTAGGATGATGCCATACCAAAATCATATGGTGTGCTTCATCCACACCACATGACACAAGAAGGTATGCAGACACGACCGGATGCTGCTTGGCAAACAGCTGGAGGTACAGAAGCACGTGTTGCAGCATGGGGACGTGACCAGTGATCGACTAGGTAGTGCATTGGCCACGGTTTTCCTTGACGTGAGCATCAGAACGTGTTGGCACATGTTGATGCAGGCGCAAGGCATTGCCAGCAAGCAAGGATGGTGATACATTGCACAGGGAGGCGTTGATGCTCAGCGTGATCTGTCTCTGTTGGGATGTCAAAGCAGCAACAACCATTGGCATCGCCCAGTCACCTCTTACGGCAACCCATGCCATTGTGAACAGCCGGCGGTGCTCACATCATCATTGTGGACAGGCTAGGGAGGCCGTCTGCCAGAGTGTGTGCTTTGGAGTATGCATACAGCCTTGGCATGTGTGCGGTCATCAACATCATTCAGTGGCATCACAGTTACGATTGAATGTTGCCAAAGAATCAGGGCAACCCTGTAATGTCATGCGCTGCCAGGGTCTCTGAGGCCGACCCCTAGGTGGACACAAACAATTAGAGTCAGAATGGATCATCAAGGGTTTGCTCGCAGCAGCGATGGCAATCTTGCCAGCTATGCATCACCAAAATTGTCAGCGTTGTTTTTGACACTCGCTTCTTGCTCTTTCCCAAGAACATGATTGGTGATTGCTGCGCTCCCACAAACGTCTGAAGCAACACAATGAATTCGGAATTCAAACTCATGAGTGCTTCGATTCGCAGGTGCAGCCTGTGCCAGGCACCAGTTGCAGAAGAAGAATGGTACAAATGAGGTATGAGAACACTAACAACGTTCCCACTCGGGGCGCCTTGAGCGCCAGGCTCGGCGTTGCCATGCCGGTCTGCATTCACGGTTGCAGTACAAACATTGCTTTGTACAGGGAAGGGCTGCGCAGTCTTGCAGCTGCGTCAGCTGCCCCAGCTCCGCATCGGCGGCGCGTACGACAAGGCGCCATCCACATGGGCGGCGGTGCCGCTGCTGGCGGCAGCAGCGGCGCTCGCGCTGTTCTGCAGCGCCCTCTGCGCCGCCTCCAGCCTCAGCCTCACCGCATCCGCTCTCATGTCTCTGCCTACGCCTACAGCGGCGCCGCCAGCGCAGCCTCCGCCGCCGCCCCAATCCAGTGAGCGCGCAAGCAGCGGCACAGCGCCACGATCGCCATCGCTGCCAGCTGCGGCACCGGAGGTGTGTTGCTCTGGCTGCGGCGAGCCAGGCGCGCTACGCGCAGCAGCATACCACTGCAGCGGTGGTGGCGGCGGCACGAAAGCCGCATCAGGACCGGTCGTGCTAGACGGAGAGTACGGTCCCGGCGAATGCTGGGAGTTCGCTGGCCCCGGCGTCAGTCGGTCCGCTGCAGTGGGCGGCGGCGGGACGCCGCCGCCGACATAATCACCGCCGCCATTCGCACTGTCGCCATGTGACGGCTGCGGCGGCGTGCGTGGCGCGTGCCGCAGGCTCATATCCGACGGCTTGCAGCGCTCCGCTTCCGCAGGCCAGTGCCGCTGCTGCTGCCGCGCGCCGCCCAGGCTGCGCGCGCTCGCCGCTGGCGGCGGCAGCGGCGGCGGCGGCGGCCAGTCGCCGCGCTCGTACGTCGGCGGCGCGCTCCGGCGCAGCTGCATGTGCGCGTCCGCAGCGGCAGCGGGCTGCGGCGGTGCCGCCGCTGCCGTGCGAGCGAGCGCTGCTGCGGACTGTGCACGTATGGCGTTCATCTGCGCCACCAGCGCTGCAGTGGACGCAGACACACTTAATGTCGCCGCTGCCGCGACCGCCGGCGCCGCTGCTGCTGCACAGGCATGCCTGTCTGCTGCTGCTGCTGCTGCTGACCGCCGTGACGCAGCAGCATTTGCGGCGGGGCTGCAGTGCGCGCAGCGTGGTGGCGGTGGAGGGTCCGGTTCCTGTGACAGCGGAGGAGCGTCAAGTGGCAGTCGATTGCACGGGGCTGAGAGATTTGCAGTTGAAGTTTCACACATGCAACTTGGCAGTGGAGTGACCTCCGTGCATCACTTCTGCTAATTTGCCTGCGCGCCTAACTGTTTTGAGCTTCAAGCATGCGCATCAACTGATGAACCTCGCAGTATGTGGTAGCGCACAGCGCTGCTCGCGGCGGTGCACGTGACTGGGATCGCTCCACGTCAAGCGCGGAGATGACCGGCACAGGGACTTGACGTTCCAGTCGCCTAGCATTCTACAACTGAGGCAAGCATGGCATACCAGAGCTGCAGAACCAGCACGGCGATCTTCACCTGGTATTGCGTCCATACGCCCCCCGCCCCCTGCCCCCGCGCCTCGTCGCTGCCATCCGCAGCGGATGCTGCGTGTGGCTCCGCCGTGCGGAGCCCTGCCTCGTCATTGTCGAAGCGCTGCTGCTGCTGCTGCTGCTGCTGCTGCTGCGGCGGCGGCGGCTCTCCAGTGCCCTGCAGTAAATGCGGCAGCAGGCCAGGCGCGCCTGCCGAAGCGTGTCGATCGTGGCCGAAGCGACCTTGCTCCCCCTCCTGCGATCGGCGCAGCCTGTGCGCCAATGCAACGTATGGCGGAGGCATAGTTGGGCTGTGGTGAGGCTTTGGGAGCGCATGCGGGAAAGTACATGGTGCGCAGCGCAAAGCACTGCAGGCACGCATTGTGAGCGTGCCAGGGCATATGCTGGAACGAGGAACTTGACTGCGGAGAACATACCGTTTGGCGGAGCGACGCATGTTTCTGTGGCGTTGGTTGCTGTCTTGACTCTGCCGGTATCTTCACAAAAGCGCGGCGGCTGTGAGCCTGCGACTGGTGCCGAATGCAGCGAATCATCTCGGCATACGTGGTGGAAGTGCCACCGTCACAGTTGCACGTGTGCTGGGGTCCAACACATGCTGACGCTTCGATTAGCACCGAACCTTAACCATAACCTGCACCATGGTGCCTGCAGCAGTGATGCAATGCGACAGCACTGGCACCATCACCATCACCGGCGCTGACAGCAAGCAGCAACGCTGAATCAGGGCCGCCATAGGCGAAGCTGGTGGCGCCAACCGGCGACAACACAATCCTTACTCCGACGCTCACAGACAACCCCGCCACCGCAGGCGCTTATCGCTGCAAGCGTTGACAGCCCATGACCGAAAGAAAATGCCCACACCGCACGTGGACTCAGAAGGAGCTCACCCACAGCAGCACAAATGAACTGCATGTAACTGTCGTGTAACTGCCAATGGGGTACCGACCTGGCCACGACCTCGTCGCGCTCCAGCTGCAGCTGCTCCACCTGCTCGCGCAGCTGCTGCACGGCGGCGCCGCCCCCCTGCGCGCACGGCCACCGCAACGGCAACAGCTTCGTGCATGAGGAAGGGGCGCTCAGTGAAGCTTGCGTTCTCGTGCACAATGTTCAGCAGCAGGGACACATTGTACTCAGGGTCAGCATACTGCGGTCCCAGGCCCATGCAGGCCTGGCGTCTGCAGCACCTGACAGCAGAACTGCTGAAGCGAGCTGGCGGCATCGGAACCTCAACCACTCCGCTCGGTGCGCGTCCAACTGCCAGCCTCTACGACAACGAGGCCCTGACTCCGGTCCCCACGCATAAGCGCGCGGCCTTCAACACTAGCGCAGTCCTACACGATGCAGCTCGCTGCAATCTGATTGCCAGCGTATGCGCCGCCGCTGCCGCCTTGCCGCGCAGACGCAATGCGGGCAGCACACGCGCGCACCTGCGGCGCCAGCTCCGGGTTCTTGCGCAGCAGCTCGTTGTGCGCAAACTCCCAGTCGACGACGGCGCCGCCGCCGCCGCCGCCGCCGCGCCACCGCGCGTGCTCGAACCGCAGCACGTGGTGCCGCCCGAAGAAGACGCGCGCGTGGTGCGTCAGCAGCACCGGCCGCCGTCGCCGCTGCTGCTGCTGCTGTGGATCAATTTCGTCGTCGTGCGGCAGCGCTGCTGCTGCCGCGGCGGGAGCGGCGGCGCCGCGCGACATGAGCGTGCCGTTGACGTACACGGCGGCGCCGTCCAGCGGCAGCAGCGTCACGAGGCCGCCCGGCGCGTGCGTGACGAGCGCGTGCCGCGGCAGCACGTCGTCCGCGCTGCGGCGGCGGCGGCAGCGCGGGGGCACGTGGGCACGGCGGCAGCGCGCGTCAGCACATGGGGTGTCGGGGGGGTTGGGGGGGGGGGGGGGGCATGTCTGCAATGCTGGGGATTGGCAGTGCCTGTGTCACAGCAGGGGAGTCAGTAAATTATCATGGACTAAACTGTCTGCGTATCATGTCGTCACCCAACGAGCCGCACAACCGTGCCCTGCATGTTCCGTCACGCTATGAGCCGCATGGGCGCATTCGCTGTTCTGCGCAAAAATGAAATGCTGTCGCCTTCTGCTGCCCGCCACCGCCACAGAAAAGCAAAAAATTCAATCATGAATCATTATCACTAAAGTGAACAATGCGTAAATACTTACCAGAGCTGGACGTTGGCGTCCTGAGCGCTGCCCACGACCGCCGCAGGAAGCGTGAGCAAATGCATGAATCATGAACTCAGTATTGTTATAGTAACCAATGCGTGAATACTTGCGTGAATGGATAACTTCAGTCATGAGTCAGAATCATCAACAAGTGAATGATGTGTGAATACTCACCAGAGCTGGATGTCGGCGTCCTGAGCGCTGCCGACCACCGCCGCGCCCTCCGCGAGCGCGTACACGAGGCACTCGCTGAACAGCGGGTCCTGGTTCAGATTGACGAGCCGCGGGAGTGTCGCATCGGTGTTGTAACCGCCGTAACCGCCGAAACCGCCAGCAGCGTCATCGTCAGCGGCGGCAACTGAGCGCTGCGGCGCGGCGGCGGCGCGCGCAGCCGCCTCCTCGGAGGAGCGCGCCACCGCTGCGGCGTCGTGGACGACGGCGGCGACGGTGGTGCGCAGCGCCTGCGGCGGCGCGGCGGCTACCGAGCACTGCAGCAGCTGCTGTATGCGCGCCTCCTTCTCCAGGACCTGCTCGGGGGGGGGGGCGGTGTGTGTGGGGGGGGGGGCGTCAGGGGGGTTTGGTGTGACTGATGCAAATGCGGGTGTAGCGGCGGCGTGCTGTAGCGGTAGCTGGGCATTCCAGCAGCTGCTGCTCCATCATTCTCCGCTACGCGAGCTTTGAGGTCAGCGCGTGGCGGCACACAGGGGGTCTATCACCGAGATCAATCGTGCGAAGTGAGAGTCGTATCGATGGGTGAGGTGCAGTGTGGCACGCCTTGTGCACGATGTCTGCCGGCCGAGCACGCATCTGGGCCCATCACGCAGCACGTGATGCCGCTGTGTACCCACAGCAGCAGTCCAACACTCTCCTGCTATAGAAACTTCACTCACAAGCGTCTGCAGCCGCTGCAGCTCCTCCTCCATGGACGGATCCAACACATATACAACAGAGCGTCCGCTGCCGCTGCCGCCGCCGCCGCCGCCGCTGCCGCTGCCGAGCCCCCAGTCGGCGTCGCGCGCCGCGGGACCCTCCCGTGCCTCCGCCAGCTTCCGCCGCAGGTGCTCGACCTCCGCCATGAGCTGCTGCACCATGGGGTCGCCGCTGCCGACCCTGGCTTGCTGCAGTTGCGGGGCGCGAACGGAAGGGGGGGGGGGCACCTGTGCTGAGCGCTGTTGCAGGCGGCGAAGTGCGCGGCGGTGAAGTGCGCGGCGCGCGTAGGCAGCAGGCATGCCGCGCGTGTCACGAGAGCGATCGCGCCTCCTCGCGTGCGCTGCAGACGTCCCGTCGACGCCTGCCGCCGCTGCCAGAGCGAGAGAAGCGGCGGCCCGAAGCATGCACTCCGTGAAGGCGCCGCGTGCACAGACGACCCTGGCCCTCCGGGCAAATCACAAGCGTGGCCGCACAGCGCAACGCGCCGTGCCATCTACAACTTGCAGTTGTTCCGGGACTGCGTGTGCGCGCGCGCCCCCTCACCTCATTCACACGCGCGTGCGTGCGCACTGCCTTGGCGCGCTCCGCGTACTTGAGCGTGCTCAGCGTCTCCTCAAAATGCGCCGCCGCAGGCGAGACGCACGCGAGCACGACCGTGCGCGCGTTGCCGCCGAGGCTCTCGCGCAGCAGCCGCGTCAGCGCGCTGTTGCGGTACGGCACGAACGCCGCCGCCGCCGCCGCGGCGCCGCCGCCGGCCGACGGCGTCAGCGGCGGCTGAGCCGCGCTGCCGCCCTTGCGCTGCGCCTCGCTCAGGGCCTGGGACGCGGATGAGAATTGCGCAGACGCGTTTGATGCGTGCGTTACAGCCAGGGTTGGGGGGGGGTGATGCGCAATGAAATCAGCAGGCAAGTGGCGCACGTGGCAGCGGCGCGGCAGCCGCAAGAGCTGCGCGAACATGAGCGCCTGTTGCTGCGCGCGCCCACTGCAGCGGTTGCGCACGGCCTGTCGCAACGTAACGAGCGGTTGCCTACCAGCCTTGTTACTGTATGCCGCCTAACGTGGGCATGGAGGTGACCACAGCGGCAAAAGACCGACGTCAGTCGTGTGCTGCCAGAAGCGAATGCACCACGGCCCCTGTCCGCTGGCAAGTGCCTGCCGTAATCGCCCCGGGCAACGTGACGGCAGCGCCATACAACCGCCATCAGGCCACAGGACTGAGGACTGCTGCTTGGCGGGCGCACATACCAATGCCACGAACGACAACCGCCCCGGTGCTCTCACACACACAAATCTCCCTGCTGGTCACTGTGATGAATGATGCGCCTGCGATGCCGACTGAAGCAGGTACGCGAATGCTGTACATACAGTGAAAACGCGGGCACTCATGCATACATACCTTGATGCGGCTGCAGTTGGTGCTGGGGGCACGCCGCGGGCACGCACCCCAACCCTCAAACTTGAAGTAAGACCTCACCATGCTCTACGCCTGCATACACAACTCACTGCCAGGTCACAGCACTGAGCACAATCGCTTGGCGGCAGGTGCACGCCGCGAGCGACCGCAACTGCCGACGCGCACCCAGCGTCCGTACAAGGCTTCCTGTCCTTCACTGCGAGGAACGACGCACGTGCGATGTCAATTGAAGCAGTTTCGTGAGTGTTGGATATACAATCATACCTTCATGCGGTTGCAGCTGGTGCTGGGGCAGCCGCGCGCCTCAAACCTCAAACTTCAAGTAAAACTTCAACTCGCTCCACGCCTACACACGTAGAGCTCGTGCGACCCACCTTGATGACATCGCTCAGCGCGGCCAGGGAGCGGTTGATGCTGCCCGCCTCGCGCAGCCGCAGGCCCGCCGCGCCCGTGTTGCCCACGCGCTCCGACCCCGCGAGGTCCACCAGGTTCAGCCGCGAGACCTGGCGCCACGCGGACATGCAGCGCGGGCACGGGAGTCAACTTGTGGAACTTGATGTCACGCAGCGGCGGCGCGGCGGCGGCGCGCGCGGCGGCGCACGCGATGCAGAGTGCTGCCCAGCAATCGAGGCTCGCAGCGACATCGAGCCTCTGCACTGCAACCGTCACCGTAAACCTAAGCGCGTCTCCGACCCTTCGAGGTCCACCAGGTTCAGCCGCGAGACCTGGTACAGCACCGAGTGGACGCGCAACGCAGCACGGGAGTGAATGCGTTGCGCGGCGGCGACGCGTGCAGCGCCGCCCAGCTATCGAAGCCCGCGGCGAGACCAAGCCTCCGCACTGCAGCCCTAACCCTAACCTATGCGCGGCTGCCTCCTCCACACGGCGAGCCAGCACCGGGGCGAGACCTGCCGCCACGCGGACACGCAGAGCGGCACGGGAGCAAACGCTTGTTGCGTGCCGGCGCGCCGCAGTGCTGCGCTGCAGAGAGCAGGCTGCGGGAGGTCGAGCGCTGACTCGTGGCCGCACTCGTGCTGCGTGGGGAGGGAATTGCTGCTGCCAGCGGCATCGAAAACCTGCGCCCGTGCGCGCGCGCCGGGGTGCGCTGTGCAGCCATTGATGCCGTTGGGACGAGCGTTGGGGTTGCGAGCATGCTTCCAATGCCCTGAGGCAGTGACGGCGCCGCCTCGCAGGCACCGACCCGAGGCGGCCGCCCCACGCCCGGCGCTCGCAACGGCGCATGCGCCGGCTTAGGGTTAGTTTCAAGACACCGAGCGGCCGCACCGCAGCGCCATCACGCGCTGGCGAACACAGCGTCGCGTCGCGTAGAGGCGGTGCTCTTTGATGGGCGGACCGAGAGGCGGCGCTGGTTCTTGCTCAGCCGGCAGCGCCGCAGTGCGCGTCACGCAGGCACATGGTGTACGGTCGGACGACTGTCGGCGGATAGGCACTAAAGTTAGGTGAACGTAACCCCGAAGCATCACCACCGCCGTCGCCTCCACAGCGGCTCGCAGACTGCTGCTGCCGGTCCGCCGTTGTGCATCGCGTGCAACCAGTCGACGCGATGACGCATCACGACACGACGCATGCGTTCTGGTCCCTGCCCTAACCTTACCCCCAGTGCTCAACCACCACCCTCTGCTGCCTTCATTAGCCGCTGCTCCGAACGGCGTCACCGAGGAGCACATGAATCACAGCAAAAATGGGTGCGGCACTGCTCGCCTTCTCATGCACGGGCCCGCTGGCCGCGCCGCCGCCGCGCTGCTGCCGGAACGTCACTGTGAAGATGGCGTGGCTGCGAGAGCTGTAGGCGTTCGCGTTGGTGGTCGCAACCGTGCGCGCCTGCGCTCCGAACGCGATCAGCCGAGCGATCTGCTCCAGCGATGTAGGGGGCGTGGGACGCAGGGGTTGGGGGCAAGGTCGGTGAGTCACCACTGCCAATTTATGAAACTTCAACATGAACGTTGGCAACACAAACGTAAGCGTAGGTGGTCGCGACCGTGCGCGCCCGAACTCCAAACGCAATCAGCCGCGCGATCTGCACCAGCGATGTAGGGGGCGTGGGACGAGGGGCGTGGGACGGGGGCAGGGTTAATGACCCACCAATGGTGATTTATACAACAACTTAAGAACGAATGCTGGCAGCGCAAACGTAAATGTTGGTGGTTGCGGCCGTGCGCGCCTGCGCGCCGAACGCGATCAGCCACACGGTCTGCGCCAGCGGTGTGGGGGGCGTGCGACTGGGGGGGGAGGGGGGGGCAAGGTTGGTGAGTCACAACTGCCAGTTTTTGAAACCTCAACATGCACGCTGGCAGCACGAACGTGAACCGTTTGTGGTCGCAAGCAGTGGTGCGCGCTTGTGCGCCGATCACGATCAGCCGCGCGATCTGCACCGGCAGTGCGGGGGATGGCGGGGACGCGGGTGGGGTGGGGTGACTCACTGCTGGCAGCAATGTGGTGACCTCAAACATCGATGCTGGCAGCAAGCATGAGCGGCAGCGCGAGGCGCAGGCTGCTGCAGCCGAGACGGGTGCGGTGCACGTCCGTGCCGCCGTGCGCACGGCGCGCAGTCAGAAGCACCATGTGGATGTTCGCCGCAGCGTCCAGACACAGGAGCTTACCTCAACTTCAACCGCCAACCTCCAAGAACTGACCGGCGACCAACATGCGGCCGAGCGCAGACCATCGTGCCTGTAACACATCCACGCATACCTCGGAGCATACAAAAAACTGCTGAAGTGGGTCCGCGCGTCACTCCACCTTCACCCTTACCTAACCCTAACCCTGGCCGAGGTGCCCCGCGCCAACCAGCTGCGCCAACGAAGCCGCTGCGACGGAGCACTTACTTCGCCAATCATCGGTTGCTTTACTGGAAATGTTTGGCCACAATCACGAGCGCACAGGCAACACTCACCACATCATCAGATGTGTTACCGTACCTCGATGGAATAGGTGATGTAGGGTTGCGGTTAGGTCTAAGGCGTGGGTTAGGGGTAGGTATAGAAGTACACTGTGTACCTCATCGTAGCTGGTGACGGACACCACGGCGAGGCCTTCGACGTACGCTCCGTACGCGAGGTCCTCGCGCACAGGCAACAACCACCACATCATTGAATGTATTACCTCCTCCTCCTTCAAATGTCCTGCCAAATTGTGGGCGCACAGGCAACAATCACCACATCGTTTTAAATGTGTCACCTCATCGTAGCTGGTGACGGACACCACGGCGAGGCCTTCGACATACGCTCCGTATGCAGGGTCTTCGCGCACGCGCAGCGTTGGCGGCGCGCGCCCCGGCGCCGCCTGCGGCCCGAACAGGTCCCTGACCTGCTCATTGTAGATTTCGAGGTAGCTCACCTGCTCCGCCGCGAGCGCAGGGAACGGAGGGGGGGGGGGCTGAGTGTTTGTAAATGAAATGAAAGGGGGGTGAGCATGGAGCGTCGGCCCATTACTTCTATTTGATGAGGGTGAGCAGGGCGGTCAGGTGGGGCACCTGCACTCGGGGGCGGCGCGCGCGCAAGGGGGCAGCGGCAGCACTCGCGGATCCTTCTGCGCCAGCGTGCTCTGCAGCAGCGCGCTCTCGCACACAGCTCTTGCTGCAGCGCTCAGATGCTGCCAGTTCCGCGGAAGGTACGCTCCACGGTGGGTGGGGCAAACACGGAGCAATGAGAGGGAGGGCGGGGCGCACGGGAGCCCCAGCGTCAGCGCTCGGCGGGGCGGCGGGGCGAGCGCTGAGGCGCTCCGGGCAGCGGCGAGCAGCGGGCATGGAGCATCACCATCAGCGTCCGCTGCTGCTGCAGGCCAAGGTGATGTGGGCATCCCGCCCGCGGCACACGGACACACTTGGGACTGTAGTGTGCGCATCAGCTCGAATCATGGGGAGATGGCCTGCGCGACGCGCAGCCGCGCGGCGGAGCGCGCCAGCGCGGCGGAGCGCGCCAGCGCAGCGGTGCAGGCGGCGCTGCCAGCAGGTGGAGGGGGGGGGCGGGGGCAGGCAGCAGGTGCGGAGCGCTGGGCGGACGGCGGCACATGCTGAGCACTGACGGCCGTGCATGCTGGGCACTGACATGGCAGCTGTGCGTGTTCCAGTTGAGCGCTGCCTCGCACGCGGACGCCGTGGCGACGTGCACAACTGCAGCACCCGCGCATCGTGCCGCCTGGGAGCGCTTCGACGCCATCGACGCGGAGGGTTCGCAGGCTTGCGTTCGAAGAGCCGCAGCCTGCCCCAATGCTGATGCAGCAGCACGCCGGCGGGCGGTGCGCGACCGCAGTTCGCTGCCCAGAGCGTGGCTTTCCAGCTTGAAGCTAAACTGCGTGCCGTACCACATGACGTGATAGCGGAGGCGCCGCGAGGTCGCGCACGGGGTCCCGACCCCCAGCTGCGACGGCAAGGACGGCTGGAGGCTCGCGAGAACTGTGACACCTGCTGTGATACCAAAATACATACAATCACCCCCCACACACATGCCCATGCAGCAGGCCCCAGAAGCATTCCATTTGGCTACGCCTACGCCACGCGTGCATTTTGGCCGTCCCTCGCGCATGCAGCACTGCGCCGGTGCAAGCAGCGGCGGCACTGCTCCAGTGAAAAGGACTACTGTAGAGTCAGGGCCAGTGGTGATGAAGCTCCGATATGCAGGCAGCAGTGCTCACCTCCACCCCAAAGCTGAGTTCTGCGCCGTCGCCGCCGCCGTCGCAGCGCGTGGCCTCCGCGATTTCCGCAAAGAGGCTCTCGCAGATGCGCGGGATCAGCCCGTCCTCCTCGTCGCCCGCGTCTGCCTGAGCGATGCGACGCTCCTTAGGATTAGAATTTGGATCGGAAGTGAGGACCGTCTGCCTGAGCTCTGGCGCTCAGGAAACGTCGCCACGCACGGCGGGCAGATGAGACAGGAGGGTATGGTGACGAGAAAACCAGCTGCTGCCAGTGGCTTTTCTTGAATGCCTTGAGCCTCCAGCTTCTCCGTTGGCGTGAGGGCACAATCGTGATCAGTGCCAATCTCATGCATTGAACGCTTTAATGACCCCGACCATGTGCAACCACACAAGTCATCAGTGCTCAAAGGCATTTATTACCATTCCTGTGACTGATCCAGCTGTGCTCAGGTCATTTGCCTTCATCAGATTTGTGATCAACATGTGTTGTAGTAAAGTTAAAGTAAACTTGAAGTTGGGACTGTCCGCACCTGGCTGCGGTGGACAGGCTCCAGCCCCATCATAGAATACGACTTGCCGCTCCCCGTCTGCCCGTACGCCAGTATCGTGCAGTTGTAGCCCTGCCACGCCTGCTCCAGAGCGCGCGCTCCAATGAACTTGTACACCTGCGTGAGTGAAGAGCGCGCAAGGGAGATGCGCGCTGTCACCTGAGGGTGAACCACGGTGCAGTGAATGCATGTACTTCGAAGTATACACTGAAGCCAAGTTGCTACTTAGAGCTGACGCACTACGCTGCCCGGAGCATACGGCTGCAGTGGCGCGTCAAATGGAGTTGGCGACCGCAGGCACACATGCAAGTGCCAACGGGACTGTTGCTTTTGAGAAGCGCCGTGCTCACTGCATGTTGCCATCAGTTCACGTCATGCACTGAAAAACACTGGCGCGACAGTGCTGGAGCAATGCGGCAGTGCTGCATGGATGCTGCATGCCGACAACGCAAGGTTCAACTGTACCTCATTTTGACCGCTGTAGTGCGGGTCCTCAATGTTAGCGCTCCAGAAGCAGTGGTCAAACGTGAAGTGCCGCGCCCAGGCGTTGATGTCCAGGGTCTGGCCGCTGTCCCTGGCTACTGCCGCCGCTGCTCCAAATGCTGTGGGGTCCACGAGCACGCAGCTGTTGCCCTCCACCGATATGATGGTCTGAGTGCCCGTGTACTCCTCGCTTGGCAGCACAGGCCGCACCCGGACGCACACCTGGGGAGAATCACGTTGTTACAGTTGCAGTTATTCAGACCTTTCTCCTCGTGTGTAGCAGTATGAGCGCAGCGCGTAGCACTTGCAGTGAATTGTTCAAGTACGGTAGCAGCAGCTAGCTGGCTGCTTGCTTGTTCACACCCCTGACTCACCTGTATGTTGTCGCCCTGCTTGCCATTGGCAGCACACGGGGAACCCGGCAGGGGTGACGGGCCTCTGCTGCTGATGCTGGCGGTACTGCCTCGCAGAGAGCTGGCGCGCAGAGACTGGACATGGCTGCTACGGCGAGGGCTCGACGACCAGCTCATGAGTGCCTTCGCCTCATCTCAGTACATCAACTTACAGTTCACGTGTGCCTTTGGCGTTGCGCTTGTTGCTGTTATTCAAATGCTGACCAGCTTTGAGCGCAGGAGCGCAAGCACAGCCTCGGCTATTTCCTCTAGAGGTAGGTACACAAACACACACACTGAATACACACCAACTGGCAGGCCAACGGCCCAAGTTCCCTAGGGTTTGAAGTTTACTTTGCGCGCTTCTCAAAATCGAATTTGCAGGCCTGCAGGAGGCAGGCGAGGCTCACGCTGCAGGCGACCCCTGCCGCAGCTGTTTTGGCGCGTCGGAGCGGTTTGAGAAGGGAAGCAGCGGCGCCAGCTTCACAGGGCGAGGCGAAAGCACGGAAAGTGAACTTTGAGAGAGATCAGGCAATCTTGCAATTTTGGCACCTCGTTGCGCACATGCCGAAAACGACACGCAGGACCGGCGCCAGCCCGCCCATGCCTCAGCCGCAACCACGCTGTGCTCAGGGCATGCGGCTGCACAGAGAGTTAAGCATTCCAGAAGGGTCGGGGAGCCCGGAATGCAACACTTCGCCCAGAGCCTGCACCCCGTCGTCGGCGGGCACAGCTCTCATGCTGAGGTAAGCAAAGTCATCATGGGCCAGTGCGAAACGACTTTCGGTGTCAGCGATTTCTTCATCTCGAGATCGTCTGACGGCGTGCCGATCCTGCCCTCAGCGCTCCTGCTGCATGCATGTTGCACATTAAACCCCGAATGCAAGCCGTTAAAGTTGACGGACATCATGTTGACCTTGGCTTCGTCCCTGCGCCGTGACTGCTAGAACCAGGCCGCAATGCTCGCCGGCCGAAGGTGCACGCAAGCGAGGACGGCGGTCGACAGCGCGACCCCATCCCCGAACTGTGACCGCCAGAGGCACCCCGGCGGAACTGCTCATTGCAGATGCGATCCTGCAACAGGTGCGTTACTGCGACGGACTCGCTGTGCATTGCATCGCCACTGCTATTAATTTCCCGATGCATGTGCTTGAGCCTCGAGAGCAACGGCTTCTTGCTTCTGTAATCAACTTTAGGAAGGTCAAGGGCAACTTTTTGATGCACGCGGTCGCAAGGCCGAATCTACGCCAACACTGTCTACAACCTCGTGGTGCGGTGCGCAGGTTTTCTCCTTCTTTGTGAACCAGCATGGCGTGGATGAGGAGGAGGTGCACGTGGCGAAGCAGGTGTGCCGGCGGTGGCGGGACACGCTCGGGAGTGCGACGCTGCTGTGGCGTGACGTGCCATGGGAGCTGCCGGGAAGGGGGTTGAATTGGGCGCGCTTTGAGTGCTTGGGAAAGAAGGCCTCTGGTACAGAGGGAATATGCTTCAGGTGCCGGGATCGCGCCACTGGCAGGGAGCTGGCGCTGAAGAAGGTAAGCCTATGTCGAGGTCAGATGACTCAAAGTCATTGAAAAGGCGCACCACGTATCCGAAAGCAACTACGCTGCTGCACAGCCACCGCAGCGTAGACCGTGCAGATATCGCTCAACGTCAACTACGGCCTGAGCTGTCAGATGCTAACGGAGCAGCTCGCAGCAAAGTTCAAGAGGTTCGGAGCCACCGTTGGCGAATTGCGTAATCTCATGGTACACTCTGTGAACTCGATACAAGCTGTGCGACCAATTGGTGCACGCAATCCTGCTGCATTACTAGTGCTCTACGTACAGCTTGAACATGCCTGATGATAAATTGGGCCATGACGCCAACTTGGCACAAGGGCCGGCGTTACCAAGTTGCCCGCCATGGTCTCCCCAAAGCTGTACGACATGGATGGGCTGAGGCGCAGCATGGTGCTGGCAGCACACAGCACACGCGCAAAAGCGTTGCAAGGCCTGGCCTGTAATCAGAATGCCACTAATGTTGAAAAAGCGTTGCACATGACCATATGGTTGTCGCCGGTGAAAGGTGTGCCTGGGCGCCTCTTGAATCCCCGCGCGTGTGTACTATCGTGGCGGTGCCAAGTCAGAACGCTATTGAGAACGTGTCTAATGTGCACGGCTTAGCAGCTGGCTGGGTCTCAACTTGCATGTGCCCTTCGCACCTGTGGTCTGCGCTCACGGAACCCAGCGGTAACACGTAGAGCATTGCTCACTCCGTTGCGGAAATGCCATTGCAGAAAAACAGCGCATTCGCATTCAGTGTAACGCAAAACCTGCAACAGCGCAACATTGCACAGGTGTCGACGTTGGACAGGAATGCTGCATGACAATGAAGCTTGAAAGCGCATACCGCCTCCATCACCCGCGAACGCCACCGCTGCCCTGCAAGCTGGCTGCGACCATGCCGCACCGTACGCTGCGGTCACGTTGTTGCAGCGCGTACGCGCATCCCAGCTCCCCATTCCACGGGCGCTCCCTCGATGTGACGATTTCGGCGATGCTCATCGCACATGCCCCCCCCCCCCCCTGCACAGGCGCGCGTCTACCCGCAGGGCGAGGGCGTCCCCTACTACATGCTGCGCGAGCTGGCGGTGCTCCGCGACCTGCGCCACCCCAACGTCTCGCGCCTGCGGCACGTCTCCCTGCACGACCACCAGCTGCGCGTCTTCTTTGACTTTGTGCCGCAAACGCTGCACGACTTCATCAACCCGCCGGCGGCGGCGGCTGCGGCAGCGCACAGCAGCGGCGGCGGCGGCGGCGACGCTTTGTTTGCGCTGATGCTAGGGGATGCGGCGGCTGCGGCGGCGGAAGGAGAGGGGGGGTACGAGGCTGCTGCTGCGGCGGCGGCAGCAGCGGCGGAGGCGGACGCGGCGGCGGCGGCGGCGGCAGCGCATGAGCCCCCAGGCAGCCCTTCCAGCTCGGGCACGGCGCAGCGGCCGACGCCGGTGCCGCAGCGCCACCTGCAGCCGCTGCTGCGGCAGCTGCTGCTCGCCGTGGCGGCGTGCCACCGGCGCGGCGTGCTGCACCGCAATCTGAAGCCGAAGCACGTGCTCGTGCGGCCGCGGGAGGGCGCGGCGGCTGCGGGGGGCGCGGCGGGCGGCGACGCGCTCGCGGGCGCGCACCTGCTGCTCAGCGACTTTGCGCTGGTGCGGCTCGCGTCGTATCCGCGGCGCGCGTACACGAGCGAGGTGGTGACCCTCTGGTACAGGTACGTGCCGACTGGCTGCCTGTGGCGTCTTGCGTCTGTGCTGATGGCAGCAGTCGTGCGCAGCGCGCCGCCCGGTGCTGTGCGTGGCCAGGCCACCAGCAGCATGAGGCGTGGGGCGGCCTGAATTCTTGTGCTGTTGCGTAGCTCGTTGTTGAGTGCTGTTGCGTGCAGCCTAGCGGATGAGCAGCGATGCGTTGTGAGCTGTTTTGGATGTGACCAGTCCTTGCGGTGTTGACGCCAGTCGTCTGCCGCACCCCGAAGGTGCGCCCCACCCACGTTTGCTCTGTTGCAGGCACGCTGACAACCCTTGTCGCGCTGCCGCTCTGCTCGGCCCTGGTAGCGCTGCTGAGATGCTGCACATCCATTCCATTTTATCATGGAAATCTCATGCGCCATCCACCCGGCCTCCGGCTGCCGCAGCGCAGCTCCGCTGCAACTCCGACCACACACCCCTTCCCCACCCGCCCTTCCCCCCACACACCGTAACTGCCGCGAAACCGCCGCCGCCGCAGGCCGCCGGAGCTCCTCATGGGCGCCGAGAAGTACACGCCCGCGGTCGACATGTGGTCCGCGGGCTGCATCTTTGCGGAGATGGCGCTCGGGCGGCCGCTGTTCACGGGCATCAGCGAGATCGACCAGCTGTTCCAGATCTTCAGCAGGCTCGGCACGCCCGACGCGCGCGCGTGGCCCGACTTCACGGCGCTGCCCAACTACTCGTTCGCGTTCCCGCACTGGGGCCTGCGGGTGAGCGCCGCCGCCGCCGCCGTGCCGAGCGCTGCTGCTGCAGCGGCCAGCGCGTACCGATTCGCACTGCCTGCTGCAGCGTAAAGTGGAGACTGTTTTCCGCGTGCGGGTCGGCCGTACTCGCCGCAGGGTCGGGGCGCTGCTGCAGCCAGCGCGCTGCAGTCCGCTGTCTGCTGCGGCATCCAGCGGAGTCCACTTTCCTCAGTGGCGGCTCAGCCATGGTCGCCGCAGTAGAGGATCAGCGCTACAGCCGCGGCCGCTTCAGGCGCTGCCGATCTACTTGATCACATCCCGAGGGCTGAGCTGACATTGACTGCTGCTGCTGCTGCGCCTGCCGGCGCGCTGCTGAGCTGTGCCAATGCGGCGTTGCTGCCCGCCGCTGCGACAGAGGGTGGCGGAACGGCGGCTCATCACGCTGCCTCGCGGAGCGCTGGGCACTGGCTGTGCTATGCCGCTGCATCGCAGTTCTCGAGGGTGCTTCTGGAAATGTTGGCAGCCGTAGGTCGACAGCCTTCATTGACCTGGCGCTGCCCCCCCTCTGCTGTCCTTGTACTGACACGGGCTGTGTGGTGTAGCGCCAGAAAGCGCGTGATGGCCGGTTCTGTGGAGGGAACAGCAGCCCGATGTCAAGGGCGCAGCGTGCAACTAGCCCCTGTGCAGGCTGCAGCGCTCAACTCGCTTCCCTGCATGCCTGCGGAGCGAGCTCTCATGCACGTCACTTCCAGAGCCAACGCTGCGCCGCTGCCGCCGCCGCGCCCCCCCCCCCCCCCTCCGCTCGCAGAACCTGCAGTCCGCATTCCCGACGCTGGAGCCGCGCGCAGTGGACCTGCTCGATCGAATGTTTACCTATGACCCAGCGCGCCGCATCACCGCGGAGGAGGCGTTGCGACACCCGTACCTCATCGACGCCGACGTGCCAGTGCTCCGCTGCTGCCGCCGCCGCCGCCGCCTCGCCGCCGCCGCTGCGCATGCCGCCGGCAGCGGAAGCGACGGCGGCGGCGGCGGCAGCAGCAGCAGCAGCGGCAGCGACGATGATCAATTCAGCGACAGCGACAGCAGCTGCGACAGCGAAGCCGGCGGCGGCAACAGTTCAGCGGCGGCAGCAGCGGCGGCGGCGGCGCCGCTGCTGTCACGCGGCCCCAGCCAGGACCTGCTCACAATGCGGCGGCCGCCGGCGCGCCTGCGCGTGCCCGAGGGGTGCAGCGAGGGGGCCGTGCTGTACGTGCGGCACCTGCATCGGGTGCAGGCGCGTTTGGCAGCATCGACGGCGGCGACGGCAGCAGCGATGGGTGGTCATGGTGGTGGCGGCGGCGGCGGCGGTCCAGCGCTGCGGCCCGACCACCGCAGCATGCTGGTGGACTGGCTGGTGGAGGTCGTGGACGTGTTTGAGATGTGTCAGCGCTCGGCGTTTCTGGCGGTCGCGCATATGGACAGGTGAGCGACGAACGCGTGTGCTCGGGCTCATGGTTTCAACCTGGCTCCTGTGAGCTCGGGGTTGTATGAGCTGCCGAGCGCGCTGGTCGAGTTCTGCCCTGCGCAGTGCTATTTATTCAGCATGGGCTCTTCGGGCTGTGGCTGCGCGCAGCGCGCCGGCACCTCAGGCGCAGGGACAAGCGGCAATGCGGATTGCGCGTGTCCTGCTGCTGAGAGCGCCAGTGTGCTGCAGTGCCAGTGGTAGTTTCCCCGCAAGTTCAATGTTAACATCGTGCTGAGGCGCTCGCCGCCCGCCTTGATAAATGTCGCTCGCAGTCACCGCTTTGGATGGTATTGGCGCTTGCGTCAAGCGCCCTCTGTAGCGCGCGCCCTCTGTGGCGCGCACCTCGTTCTCACTGCGTCTCCGTACGCGCAGTCAGGCGACTAGCGATGCTCCGCACGCGCCCCGCATATATGCCCGAGTTGCCTCTGCCACAGCGTCTCTGAAAGCTTGCTGAACATCGCCCCCCCCCCCCCCCGCCCCCCCCCCCCCCCCTCCCCCTCCCCCTGTGCGCAGGTACCTCGCGCGCGCGCCCGTGTCGCGCAAGCGCTACCAGCTCCTGGGCGCGACGTGCCTGCACATCGCCAGCAAGTGCGAGGATGTGGCGTACATTGGCATCGAGGACCTTGCGCTGTGCGCCGACAAGGTGCGCGGAGCGCTCCCGCGTGCGCGATATGAGCGCTGATGCGAGCCTTGAACTCCCGCGCTCCTGTGGGCTCGCCTCTGTGGAGGCCGCGAGCAGCACGAGCGGCATTGAGCTACTGATGGTCTCGAACTGCACAAAGCGCTTTCTGACCACTGCAAATCAGTTACACATGGTGGTTTGTAGGTCGCTGGTGAAAGTAGCGTAGGCCATCTTCACGGCAAGAGCGCAAGCCCTGTGTTACAGTAGGGGAGTGTTTCTCTCACACCTTGAAAAGCGAGTCGTCCTCATGTGCTGAGCGCTGCTGCTGCCGTGCCCCCGGACCGGCAGGTCTACCAGCCCAAGGACGTGCTCGACATGGAGGAGCGGGTCCTCAACGCGCTGGACTTTCAGCTGGTGAGCGCGCGCGCCCGTGATGGTGACTGACTCACGCTGATGTTCAGGGCAAAGCGACTGTTCCACAGGAATGATTATTTCTTGACAGCTCATTCGTGACGGCGTCCATTCGAGGACTGGTTCAGAAACGATGATCTCAGTCGACCGCGGCGCCAATGTCAGGTCTCCCGCCAAGAATTCGGTGGGCCTCTGATTTGCACGCTTGAAATGCGTGCCGTCGCAGCCTCAGTGTGCCGCCGTGGCGAATGTGCAGCGCGCGGCGCTAGTGGCGTGAGGCATCTTGGTGGATGCCGGTCAACGCCGGCGGCCCGCAGCTGGCCGCTTCGAGCAGCAGCATGCACCCGCAGTGCCGCAGTTTGCGTTTTCCTTGCAGGCTGAAGGTGCAAGAGCCTCGGCAAAGCAGCTGTTGTGCGCGCAGCTTGTCGAATGGCACGACGCCGCCCGTGGTCTGCTGCACGAGGCATTCATCACGCTGCTGAGCGTTGCTCGCGCTCACCGCGCCACGCCGCCCGTAGCCGCACCGCCGCATGCCCCGCAAGTGCGCTCACCATGCCTTGCCTCACGCATGACGCTCCCCCTCAACCCCCCCTCCCCCCCAGGCCATCCCCACGCCGCTCGACTTCTGCAACCTCGCGCTGGAGCTGTCGCCGGGGCTTGCCGCACGGCGCGGCGGGCGCGTGGTGCACCTCGCGCAGTACCTCGCGGAGATCACGCTGCAGGACGCGCACCTCGCGGCGGCGCCGCCCAGCGCCGCCGGCGCCGCGTGCGTCGTCCTCGCGCTCGCGCTGCTGCGCGAGGCGCCGGCGTGGGGCGCGGGGCTCGCGCGCGTCGCGCGCTGCGCGGCGCCGGCGCCGCTGCGCGCGCAGGCGGACGCGCTGCGGCGCGCGCACGCGGCCATGGCGTCCTCACCGCTGCAGGTGAGCGGCGCTGCGCGAGTTAGGGTTAGGGTTGTTAGGGCTCTGATGCGCTGCGGGGGTAGGGTTAGGGTTTGAAGGCTCTGACGCGCCGCAGTAGGTGCGAGTGCGCGGGCCGGCAGCTAGGGTGTGTGGGGGGGGGGGGGGGAGGGGCAATGGTTGCTTGGCTCATGCGCGCGCGCGTTCGCTGCCACCGTCTTGACTCAGATGCCTGCTGCGGGCGCCTCGCACTGTGCGGCAGTCCTGATGCCTCACACATGCTTATTGGCCGTTTTCACACTGTGCACTTTCATTTCACAGCTTTTTTTAGTTGGACACACGAGCACCGCAGCGCACAGTGCCGTATCAATGCTGCTCCGCACGATGACCAACCGCCCGCGCCCACTTGCTGGGGTGCAGCACCATACGTTACGCAAGGTACCACACAAAGGCGCCAGCTGGAGTCGCCATGTAGGTCCGCGGCACCCTGTCGCCCGTTTGCGCAATGACAGCAGGAAGCATAGGCGCGTTGTCGCGCAGCAGCGCGCTGCTGACATTTCGCATTGCTGATGCGCGCTGCGACGCGTGCGCAGGTCATCCGCAAGCGCTACGCCAAGCGCGAGCGCGGCGAGGTGGCCCTCATACCGGGCATCGCCGCCATCGACATAGACTGGGACACGGGGTACCCCGCAACGAGCGCTGCTACAGCTGCTGCTGCTGCTGCCGGTGCTGCAGACGATGCTGCTGCCGACGCTGCCACTGCTGCTGCTGCCCTTGCCGCGCCACTTGCGCAGCATGCAGCAGCAGACGTTGGCGCTGCTGATGATGCTCCTGCGGCCGCTGCCGCTGCTGCTGCCACCGCTGCTGCTGCTGCTGTGGCAGCAGCGGCGGCAGTGGCGGCGGCTTCCGCGCCACTTGCGCAAGCAGCAGCAGCATCCGGCGCAGCAGCGCCTGGCAGCGGTGCTGCTGATTTTGACGTGCTTGCGTGACTGTACTAGACTGCGTGGGGCGCCGTCACACCGTATATTTCTTGCACCATTACATTACCGTGCGTGAGATACATTTGTGCACGAGGCACACGAAGGAGAGGTCGAAATTACAGCGTCACTTTCTGCGCAGGCGGGAGGGAGGTCGCGGCACGGCAGCTGCATGTAGCTGAAGCATTGCTTAGCCACAGCTGGGTCTGCCCGCATCGCAACTCCACATTGTGTATGTACTTCGTACGTCATAAGATTTGTAGGCAAAGCGTGCGCGCGCGCGGACAATGTTAGCACATGAACAGGTAACACAGCAGCAGCGCGCGCGGCGGCGCCCTACAATGTACTTTGAGGTATACTGTTCAACCTGTGCCTCCAGTGTGCGCCGTTTTGCCCGTCCATGTTGCATTTCACGCCTGATGTTGCAGTTCGGGCATTCTGTGTGCTGGTGATGCTGCCAGCATATTGCTGGGTTCAATGAGTGTAGAGACATACTGTACATTGCACAATGTGCTGAAGGCCGAATCACCTCTTTGCTCACATGTTCACTGGCTGGACAATTGTTTGTCTACCCAGCTACCTCTTCAGTCAACATTGCATGTTGAGTCAAGTGCATTGTGCAGCTGCACGTGTCAAACTGCATTCTCATCTATTTGTTCAAACCCATGGCATCATTCTGTATGGCATCATTCTGCAAACAGCATGTGCCCATGGCGGCGCTACTTGAAGGTATCTGTGTACCGCAGCACCACGCCATGCAGCAGCACATGGGCACACGTTTTCAGCAAGCATAAGCTGAGACCGCTTCGAACAGCAGCTCGACAGCATCTCCTGCACCAGTTCAAGCGAAATTTTAGCACTGGATAGCACTGGCGCGCATATGCTCCAGTGTCCCGACAGTGGTCCACATAGAGCGTACTCTTTGCCGGCAATGACACACATGACAGAGTGCAAAGGCGGCATAGAGCTGGACGAGCATGTAGTGGAGGGAGGAAATGCCATGTGGCAATGTCATTGGCTGTGATTGCTTTTGAGCGCTGATACACTTTGTGACAAGGTACTTGTACTCTGGCAGCAAAGCGCTGCATGGGTCATATGGGCGTTTTGACGCCCCTTCAGGAGCGACAATGAAAAATGACTGTAGCATGGGCCACACAAGTCACTGGCATTGAAATCCTACTCCTACTAGTACCTTAGTACCTGAACAATTGCAAAGCTCATCCTGTTGTCACGAGGACACAAGTGTTCATGGCAATGCATTGACAGCATTGGTCACGCGTGTTGTTGGCTAATTCAGTATACAAGCAGTTCAATTAGCAAACAGCAAACAGCAGCCAACAGCGAGTTTGCTGACTTGGTGCTGCTGGTGATGGTATGGCATTATGTGCTTGAACTGCTGTCGCTTCCTTCCTCTCTCTGCAGTATACTTGATGTGCATGTGCGTGCCTGTGTGACTCTGTATCCATAGATGTGTTTTTGGCCAACACAATGAATGCAGCCTCATGCTCCTGCTGTGTACTTGTATCCTGCTTGAACTGCAGAAGTGGTCAAAGCTCAATGAAAAACAAACCAGTTTGCTTGATGGCAGCCCCTCCTTCTCCTCCTGCATGGTTCTCAAACCAGGGGGGCCATTTCAGCTGCGCCGCAGATAAACCTAGTTGTCAAACCTGTTGTCTCAGAGGACACTTCAGGACTATAGGTGGGGTCCCTAACCTGGTGAATGGCATCTGACCGTCGGCAGACGCTTCAAGACTGCCTGGGGGCGCTTACCGAACCGCGCGCGAACATGGAGGGCTTGTACCAAAGCAAGTGCAATTATGTGCTTCACGGGAAGCCTCAGCTCGTACCCCACATGGTGCCATTTCAGAAGCACGCATGGCCGCAGCCATTGACGCCAGGTCGTGGCACCGCCGCGCGTCGCAGCAGCGCCGCAGTAGCCAAGCCCGGCCGTGCGCGCGCGCACCCTGCTGTCAACTTCAACTTGAACTTACACAGCAGCAGCGCTCAGGCGAGGCCGCAGCGCTGGCGGCACTCCAGCGTCCCCGCCGCGGGCCCGACGCCCGCAGGCAGATCCCCCAGAAGCGCGGAGAGCTGGTCCTCAGAGATGCGGAGGGAGGCCGCGAGGCCTTGGAAGGGGAGGTTGCGGAGAGCGCTGTGGTGGTGGTGGTGAGGACCCCCGGGTCGTCGGAGCTGAGCGCGGAGAGGAGGGTCGCGGGCGCGCAGCCCATGTTCATCTGGTAGTGCACGAGGCCCTTGCGGCAGATGAACGGTTTGCGAGAGGACTGGTGAATCAGAGTATGATGAGGGTGAGGAGACGGGGTGACTCGGCGGGGTTTGCGAGGAGGTAGGTAGGTAGAGCTAGAAATGGCCCCTGCAGCCATTTCATATGATGTCAAGGGGAAGGGGGCGGGGTGTTTCGGAAGGGTAGGTAAGGTTGGAGGTGGCCCCTGCAGACTGCGGTTCAAGGATTAGAGTTAGGGTTAGGGTGCGCGCCACCAGACAAGTGTGTTGGGTAGGGTTTCGAGCCTCAGGCGCAGACCAAATGACATTGTGAGGAAGGTCTGATTCGGCATTGCAGGCCCGCCTGTCAAATGTCAACATGTATGTAGCTGCTTATGCCCGATACGGCATGCAGCATATCAAGGTCCCTTAATGTCAGCAAATGCACACGCCGTGTCAAAACTTTAATCATTGAATCAGCAAGTCACATCACATTGCAGTCTGAACAGGCCATGGGTAGAAGCCCTTGAACTCCAGACTTACTCATGCGCAGGCGCAGCAAGGCTTCGTGTCTCATGCGCAGAGGCGCCCTGGTTTTACCACCTGTGTTTTCAATGTACTGTACAGCGCACGCCCCTGTGGAAAGCTATGCAGCACGTGGTTGATCAAGCATATGGCAAAAGTGTATGCGTGCTGCGCATGACACCTGCCTCGCCGTTAAACAGCCGCTGTGGTGTTATCATCACGTCAAACCACAATCCCCACATCAACACTCCGGTAGCTGCAAAAGTACTTCAAAGCCGTGATGCGCTCCTCATATGCCGCAGGATCTGATTATGCACATCGTGATGAGCAAGTCAGCTCCTAAGTACCACCTAGTACCACCTCCTTTCCTTTGCATATGTGGTGCCTTGAAACGGCGGAGTCAATGATATAATCCATGTGGCTTCCTTGATACATTAATCTGGCTTGAGTCACTGATGTAGTAGCCCTGGACGAGTGGTGGAGGCACAGTGAGTGAACCCAAGAAGCCACTTGAGCCACTGAGCTCGCCGAAGTGGTTGACACGACTCAGATGCTGACCTCGTTGATGAAATTTGAAATGCTCGTTGACCTGGATTGATTTGCTGGCGTGACGACTTGTTTAAGGCACTTGAACCACCGTGGTGACATCGCCACGCTGGGGTCAGATCGTCAGCTACAGTGGCCAAGTAGCGATTCTTTTTTTGGTAGCTTGATTTTTCTGAAGAAAATTCGAGCTCGGCGAAAATTCTCACCTGCACCCCGTCTGGCTGGGGTCCGCGCGCCGGAACTGGAAGGCGCGACCCCCGAGAACCAGGGCGCTGTGGCCAAGGTGCCAATCGCCAAGACACACACACACAGCAACACACAGCAACAGCTTTTACCGCTGATCGCACCAGCTGGGATAAGACATGGCCATGTCACTCGTCGCTCGTTCTGCCTGCGTCATGCTCGCCGCTCTCGTTGGGCTGCTGTGCAGCCGCACGGTGGCAGCGCAGCACACGGCCAACTCGGCATCTGCTCACTACTACAACGGCGCCTTGGCGGGGGTGGCGTGTCAAACCCCATGGATCCAAAGTGCTTCAGCAGACAGCTTTGGGGGCTACGTGACTGCCTGGCACAATACCAACACACCTAGGTAAGCTGCTCAGAATGGATATCCGTGACAACTGCAGGCGTATCCTTGGTGTGATGACTTGATAGTGTACGGCGAGCTCCGCAATCGTTCGCCGCGGGCACAGAGGGCATGGCGCACTCTACAGCAAACTTGAAGTTGCTCACATCTCGGCGTTCCTCATGCACTTCCTGCTCGCTGGTTGTCCTGGCGCAGCTACAACGCGCAATGCGGCCAGTGCATCAAACTGACGAGCACGCAAAGCGGCAAGAACTACGGGAAATCCATCTTCGTGACCGTGGTGGATCTGAAGGGATGGGACGGCTTCGACGTCAACGTGCCGGTAAGCCGAGGCGCAGAAGCTAGGGTGTTCAACATGCAGGTGTCGCTGGTCATAGTAGTGCGCTGCAACCTGTAATGTTGCATTGATACGCTGCATCTGGTTCCTGCATCGTCAAGCTGTTCACTGGACTAGGTTGTATAATCCAATGCGCACGGGTAACTTAAACACTGGCAGTCTGGCACCAAACTGAACATGCTCATTTGCACACATTAATGCCAGGATATCCGGCCTTGCTGCGTGAGCTTGAAGATGATGAGTGATTTACATGGTCTTGCAGTGATCCTCAAGTGCAAGAGCGGGTGGTTTGGGTGTTGCTGGTGGCACGCGCAGACATGAGTGGTGAGCACTTGCTGCGTCACACTTTGGCAGCACTTTGTCGGGCTGCTTCCCCTGTGCACTTCTAGCTGTGTGCAAGTCAAGGCTGAAGTTTGATCTGCAACATGGGCGCTCGCGCCGCGGCGCTCCTCATGACGCAAACTCATGCTCTTGTGTTGCGATCCCTCAGAAGCAAGACGAGCTTGTTGCGCTCTTTGCCGCTGTTAGACGACGCAGTAGGACGCTGCAGGTCACGATGGCATGCTGCAAGGATCCGCGATGGCAGCTTTCGCTACGCTGCACGTAAACGCATGCATGTAAGGCTGCCGCTCTATGTTGCAACATGACCAATTGAATGAAGGCACCCACTCTGTTCGCCTTGCGCGCTCTGCAACCCCCGCAGGCGTGGCAGACGCTGTTCGGCACCTCCGCTCTCGACGTGTACTCCATCAACTGGGCGCAGGTCGACGCCTGCAACTGCTCCGGCAACAAGAACTGCGGAACTTCAACCACTCCCGTGGCCAACAAGTGCGACAAGTGCAACCTGCCCGCGTCCTCCGGCGGATGCAAGTGCGACGCCAACTGCAACTGCCTCACGACCGGCGGCACCGGGACGGGCGTCGCTCCGTGCGACAAGTGCAAGTACTGCAAGTGCAACTCCAGCTGCGGCTGCATCAACAAGTGCGACCTCTGCAACGTGCCGGCGTCCGCGGGTGGGTGCAAGTGCAACAGCAACTGCGACTGCATTTAGGCGCGGCACCGGCAGGCTGCACAGCCTGACCGCAGCCCCAAGTGGCAGCGTGTCGCAGAGAAAGGCAGACTTGGGATGGGCTTTGTTGAAAGAGACTCCTATAGAATTGAATTTGCGCAGTAGTGACGGAATGCTTGCAGCGTGCTCACGTCTACGGGGTGCTGGCATGCGTAATGCTGTGAGACTCTGAGCAACATGAGCGTCTGAAGTGGCAACTCGACAGATGCTGCAGTGCCCGCTATCCTCAAGCACATGAGTTGTTTGCAACTCTAAGCTGTATACATTGTTGTCTGGGTTGTGGGCCTGCAAAGGTCACGATGGGTGCTGTAGCAGCATTTGTGCAAGTGGGGTTGCCTGTTTGCAACACAAAAAACAAGCGGCAAGACTGGTTGTTGTCAGCATACCAAGTATGTTGAGGTTCACAGGGGTTATGCAGTGATGCTTTACACACCTTGAAATTACAAGCACACTTCTGACACACCAGGCCCTCAATAACATGCCTTTGTGCTACAAGAGCCAACTGCCTTCTCCCTGTCTTGTGTGTTGAGCTGCCTTGTGAAGCATCTGTTCAGGAAGTTGTAGACACAGATGACTGCATCCAGCACTTGCGAATTTGAGGGTCACCGTGTCCTGCTGCTGCTGCTGCTGACAATTGAAAAGGAGTTGGGGTTATATTTGTTATATGTTAAGCCTGTCTTACTTGTGGATGGGGCAGCGTTGGCTTGGGCTGATGTAGAAGGGTCCATGATGGTTGATGGTTGTTGGCTTCAGTTGTCTCTATCCTGAAGCCGTGGTATCCTAGCTGACTGACAAGAACTGAGGCCTTGCAAGCACAACCCTTCATCTGGGGAGACTCAAGAGTCTCACCGGTTAAGGGGTTTTCCTGCAATGTCCCCCTAGTTCAAACCAATTGCCCTGGGCCCTAATAACGGCCGAATATAATAGAGTTGAAACATCAAAAGCCAGAAGGCTACATAAATAGTTTACTTTACATACAGCTGCCCGTGTCAACTCCCACTTCTCATGATTTCTCTGTCCCCAGAGAAACGCATAGCACCACAGGGATCAACGTTGCTACAGTTCTACGTTAGCGCATGTGTAATTCAATTTACTTCACCTCCACACCCAACCTTTACAGACCCTCGTATAGAGTATCCACATAGGTACTGTGCAGCGCAATATTCGTTTAAGGCGCCGCTGCACAGCTCGAGGATAGCTTCATGTCACAGCGCCGGCCAGCCACTGAGCACATGCGTGGTGTAGCTACCTCACATCACCATCGCTCAGATCCATGTCATCGCCTCCACTGGATGAATCATAACCTCCCTGACCAGACTCCTGGCCCAAGGGAACCTCTTCTGCGACCGTGGTCAGCAGTAGGTTCCAACTGGACATAGGGTCTGCCTCAGCCGGCTCGCTAGTAACTGCGGTGCTGTAGTAGTCAGGCCTCAGCCGCACGGTGGTTAAACGCGTGACTGGGTGCCCGTTGTAATGCACGCGAAACGTGTACTTGCCGGACCGGGGCAAGTATTCCTTGAGCACTGCGCGGCTCCAACCAGTTGCACTCTTGACTCTCACGGTCTGACCATGGTAAGTCGCGCCAAAGTCTGGTGGGATCCCAGGGCACATTTCCTGCACCACCTTGGGGCTAGAAACCGTGACGCCCAGATCCTTTGCGCGCTGCTGAGTAGCTTCAGCCAACGCAATTGCGCATTGCAACTGCCGCTTTGTGAAGTCCTCCCAGTCACCATCCTCATGCGCACGCGCCAGTACGGTGCGAGGTAAGCAGTGATGGTTCCCCATAGGTACTTGACTTGTTGCTTAAGCGCGCCGCGCTCCTCACGCACCACCTTAGTACCTCTCGGGAATAGGGCCAGCGCAGCCTCTTTCGTGGCTACGCGCCGGTCCTCCCGTGGTATCCTCATGGCGTAGTCAGGCATGTCATTCACATGCTTCAACTCGTAGAGCGCGTGAAAAGTATCGAGCGTCCAAAGCATGGCAACCTCGAGTGCATCGTCCTCTGTCTTCCATGTGCTCAACGTACCATCTCTGAGCAGCCAACGGTAGTCCCACGAACCATTGGGGTTGTACCGGCGGTCTACCAGCCTCTCTAGCCAGCCATCCTTGGGCAGTTGCTTAATGTCTTCCTCATTAAGCACCGCGTAGGGCTTGTCAAATTCCCTGACACTTGGCCTTAAATGAAAAGGCTTCATGTTGGTCACATGTGCCCACGTGCGACGCACACGGCGCCCCCATCATGCGGCATGAAAATGACAACCCAGATCCGCCAGTTTCCTCTGCTACCACCCATGGTCCAATGAATTTAGGGTCCAGCTTCCTGGAGCGTCCCTTAGCAGGCTTCTGCTTGATCATGACCAGGTCCCCAACTTTAACCTTCATTGCGCGCTTGCCCGCTTCATTAGCCTTGTCAACTCTGCGCGCCTTGATGCCATATGCCTCATCAATAACCTTTTGTGCCATTTTGAGGTTGACGCGCTTGCGTTCAATCTCAGAATGTCAGTCACCACTCATGCACTTCATCAGGGAAGGTTTCAAATGGCAGGGACGGCTCGCGGCCATACACACAGTAGAAAGGGCTAAGGCCTGTTTCTTCTCTGGGGGTGGACCGGAGAGCGAACTGCACAGCATCAACGCCCTCATGCCAATTCTGTTGGGTCTTGTCAACCCAGGCAGTCAGAATGGCCATGATGCGTTCATTTTGCCGTTCAGCGACCCCATTTGCCTGTGGGTGGTATGCACTTGTGTCATTTTTCATGATTCTGAAAATTGAGCACAAATCGCGCACCACAATGTTCAGGAACTCCTTGCCTTGGTCTGACACTAGCTCTTCTAACATGGATCCCATCTCTAGGATTACCTTGTACAAGAGCCTTGCAACCGTATGCATGTCCTTGTTTTTAATTGGCATGAGCCAGCAAAATCCAGAGCGTGCCTCAATTACTGTCAGCAGCCCGATGTGCCCCTCTGAAGACACCACCGAGGTCATGGTGATGTCAGTGCGCGCTCGCTGAACATACGAGTTGGCAGTGTTAACATCATCCTGGCCTTGCCAGTCGTAGCCTTCTTGCGCTGTAGGCAAGACATGCAACTAGTGACATACGTGTGTACATCGCTGCTGATGCAAGGCCAGTAGAAGCGCTCAAACAGGCGGACATACGTGGCGCTTGCGCCTGCGTGACCGGCCGTGGCATCGTCATGCCCCAGCCTCAAAACCAGAGGGCGCAGCGCGGCGGGTACAAACCATTGGCGCAGCACCATCCCGCGTTTGGGGTGGCTCGTGGCCAGATGTACCAGCAGGCCGTCCTCCTCGTGACAGTACCAGTCACGGTTCACCATTAAGTGTGCAGCCAGCTCACTATCCTGCAGGTATATATTGTCCCTCAGAGTGCGTGACACTGCCTGACAAAAGGGGTCCCGCTGCTGGAGCTCAATAAACGCTTCCCGGCTTAGCATTGCCGGAACAGGAGTGGTCCCCTCAACTGGTTCAGGGACCAAGCCATGGCTGGGCTTGCTAAGTGTGCGCTTACGGCGTGGCTCCGACACCCCCTCTGTTCGCTGCGGGGGGATGGCGCCCCCTGGTAGCGGTACAGCGGTGTTGGCAGCGACCCGGCGGCGCTTGGCAGATATGCTCGCAGTTTTGCTAGATGCCGGGGAGTCCCAGTCAGACTCTGCCGCCTCATCCATGCATGCATTAGCATACATATGCAAAGTAGCTGGACTGAAAGACATCGACGCAGTCTCTCCATCCGTCCACGAAGAGTCTTCCTCGTCCAGCTCACATAGCAAAACATTGACCTGTTGGACCGTAAGCGTAGCCAGCCTGGCTGCTATGCTTGAGTCCTCACTTGCATTCTTCATGGCTAGCTCATTGAGCGAGAAGGGAGTGCCCCACTCATTGCTCACCAGTTTACCCCTGAAGTTGGCAATTTTAATTGCCGCTGCAGAAACATGTGACCCATGGTTGGTCGCCTTTGCTTGGTCGGCAAACTCTTCTAAGGGCGCCGCAAACTCTTCCACAAAATTTGCAAACTTCACCCCTGAAGGTGGTGCTGCAAAGCATGGGATTGAGTCTGACCATTGCTCGTCTGCTTGCTCATACTCTCTAGGAGCGTCCACCTCTCTTTGCATAGGGAGCCTGGACAGGCCGTCTGCATTTGAGTTCACCAGGCCTGGTCGGTGTTGTACGGTAATGTCGTACTCCAGCAACCTCATAGCCCACCGCATGAGCTTGCCATTGTGGTCCTGCAAAGTCAGCAGCCATCGTAAGGCCGCCGCATCTGTAACCACTGTGACTGGGTTGCCCCACACGTAAGGTCGGTAATGGCTGAGTGACAGCACGACGGCCAGGCACTCCAGCGCGGTAGCGCCAAGTTTGGCGTCTTGTGTGGAATTAATTTTTGAAAAGTAACCCACTACCACTTCCATTTCCTCCTTCCCATTTACTGTGCGCCTGCGGCCTGCCGCGGGGGCAGCTTCTTTGCCACTAAGTGCCTGCACTGGTTTAAATTGCTTCAAAATGCCACTAGTGGCAGTTTGAGATGCATCAGTGTACAGCACAAATGGTAGTGAGAAGTCTGGGTGTGACACCAGTTTTGCCTCACACATTGCCTTTCTTAATGCCTCAAAGGCATCGCGCCTGCGCCTATCCCATACCATTTCTGCATCACTTTTGGTCAGCTCCACAAGTGGGGCTGCCAATGTTGCAAAATCTTGAACATACCGCCGGTAATAGTTGAAGCAGCCCAGTACTGTACGTACTAGCCCCTTGTCAGCTCTCCCTTTGGCATTCAATGGTGCGCTCATGTCAGACATTGCCTGAACCTTTTCTGGGTCTGGACGAATGCCCCCTGATCCCACAATGTGACCAAGGAACTTGATCTCAGTTTGGAACCATTGGCATTTGTGCCGCGCCACACTTCGACCAGCGTCTTTGATGCGTGATAGGACGTCACGGATATGCGCAAGGTGCGTTTCCATGGAGTCATCATATATCAAGACGTCGTCGACGTAAACCATGGCATATGCACCTAGGGCGGCGCCCAAAGTGTTGTGCATCAAGCGTGTGAATTGCGCAGGCAAATTCACAAGCCCAAGAAGCCACTGTGTACTGCCATAGCCCTCCATCGGGTGTGCGGAATGCCGTTTTAGGCTTGTCACTTTCGCGCAATGGTATCTGATGGTAGCCTGCGGCCATGTCGACTGAGGACACGTACCGTGCGCCCATCATTTGATGCACCATATCATCGATGTTGCCTAGACCTCTGCTGTCGCGCTTCGTAACAGCGTTGAGACGGCGGAAGTCCACGCAAAATCGTATCTTATCACCTTGCCTTGCTAGTACTGGGTTGCATGCCCATGGACCATTGCTAGGCTCCACTTGCTTGCGCACATGCATGGCCTTGAAATGTTCCATGATGTACTCTGCCTCCTTTTGCGCCCACCTCCTAGCCTTTTCAGCGATGGGCATTGCATCACCAGTGTCAATCTCAAACTCCATGAGGTTTGTCAGTGTGGGATTTTTGGAGTCCTTTGCAAACACGCTCGCGAATTCGTTGAACACATCCATCAGATGCTCAGCATATGGCCTACCATCGGGGGCTTTCATATCATGAAGGTCACCTTTGGTGGGTAGCATCTCGCGTAGCTCTGCCTCAGTGCAGGGTTCCTGTGTGGTACGAGTGCGTTCTGTGCCTGGTGTAGCAGCAGACACATTAGCAGCATACCAGCAGCCGTCTCCAGTGCAATTGCTCGCAGCGCCGCGGTTGCAGCGTAGCTGAACTCACTGTTCGGGTGGTGAGCTGCAGCCACCTGCAAGAGCTGTTGCTCAAGCTTGGTCGCAGATGCGTCCTCTAACTCAATGATATCCTCAGGCAAAGCCGGCCGTGCCTCACCAATGAAGGTGTTTCTGGCCATAAGCACCGGCTGGTCTGAGAAATTTACCATGCGTGCGCGCACAGGGTTGTGCGCGCCAACAATATCCACCGACATGGCGGCCTTTACGCCCCTTTCTTGCAACTTCAACATCGTCTGAGACATTGCGGGTTGTATTACTGCCGAGTAGGGGCTCAGCCCTTTCACTGGTGGGTGTAATGCAACTTCGTTCACCTCGGTGTGAGCTGGAATGAGTATGTCATACACCAGGCACACGGCACGATGCGCAGGGGGGGCTGGTACCTTGGGGCTGATTTTCACAGCCCCTGCGGTCTTAGCGCCTTGCCACACAGTCCCATGCGCTGCCTTGCCGCCTAGCATCTTCAACTTTGGGCCGTCCGATCCTAACGGCTGGTATGTCAAATCCTCATAGTCAAAAAGGGTTTTGTACATGCCAAAGAAGTCGCTGCCTAGAATGGTGGTGATGGCCAAGTCCACAATGTAGAACTTGTGCCGCACCAGCTTGTTACCAAACCGTAAGGTGAGGTGCAAAGCGCCTACAATCTTGACCTGTGTGCGACTGTCTACCAGTTCTATGACTGAATGGTCCCCCTTCTCAAGAGGGCATGTCGTCCCTGGAGATAGCTCATCCGCCGTTGCTTTTGCCATGATGCCTGCCTCAGCGCCGGGGTCCAGCAATGAGACAAAGTCTCGTTCTTTGAACCCACGTTGGTGCTGCACGCGTGCCTTCAGCCTGGCAATTCGCAGCTTGCTGGGCTGGCCACTTGGCAACACAACTGTCTCTCCCGGCCTAACCGAGGCGGGATCAACTTCAGCGGCTTGTGAGCGGCTCGCTTCATCGTGTAGCTTGGCAGCCACAGCGCTCACGCGAGGGTTGCCTAGCCCACACCTGCGAGTTGCCTCATACACCGTGTCGTCAAACTGATGCTCGTCTTCACTGGCGTATGCACCTTGTGAGGAGCCGCTAGGGTGTGACTGCACAAGTTCATCTTCCTCAACTTCATCAACATCAGAGTCTGAGTCATTGCACGAGTCATTGAGCGCTGTGCAAGACCAAGGACCTGTGTTCAAACCTTCTGCACATATCATATCAGGGGTGACTGCATACTGCCAAGCACTGTATCGTGCGGTGACAGCCGCAACCCTAGCCTGCACCTTGCCTTGCTCAGTAGGAGTCTCTGCCACATGCATGTAATCTTCAGACCCTGGCAGCATCCATTCAGGGGGGGGTGCACTAGGGTCATGGTCCAGGCGGACACCCCGGGGACAAGGGGCGCCTACTTGAAGATCAAGCATGCCAGATCCCACAAGCCCAACGGCAATGTGAAAAGCCATGCGTGGCATGACTAAGTTTACAAGCCATAACTTCATGTCCTCAATGGTGGCCTTGCATGGCAAGTCACGTGTAAAGGTGAGCAGGACAGCCATTTCATGCAATGACAGTACTCTTGCATTTTGCACAGGGCCAGCATCATGTTCATCATCAGCCACATAGTCAGCCAGATCCACTGGTGGTTTTCCAGGGTTCCGCCTGACCGGGCTGGGCATGCAGTCATCAGCATCATACACACTCTTGGTACCCTTCACGCGAGATTTCCAAAAGAAACAGCGCTCAGGGCAGCGAAGAACACGCCGTACGGACATGGGTAATGATGAACGCTGAATTGCATTAATTAACGCCCCGAACCGTGCCATAGCGGTCGCGACACCAACCCTTGCCCGCGCAATCACCACATACACCCGCCGCCGGTGGCACGCTATGCTAAAATCTGACCCCTTCAGCTTGCTGACATAGAGACAGTAGCCGTGGGCCAGCAGCAAAGCCTGCGCGCGCGCCCACGCCTTGGAGCTGAGCATGGAGACCACATTCTCGATGACACAGCAGCGCAGCTTCGCCCTCACAATCAGCCGCGCCGCCATGACCGTCACCTCCGCCGCTGCCCCCTCAACGCCACTCCCGTTTGCATGATCTGTGCACGGGGGGGACATTGTGGTGAGGTCAGGATCCAGTTCAGCCAGTGCTATGGCTACTGCATCATCGCTCAGGCACGCGTTTAAAACCTTGTGGGTGCCAGGGTGCAGTTCGTGGTACGCCTCACACACGCGGGGGCACTTGTCAACAGCAAGTTGAGTGTCCACCACAAGGCCTGCCACACTTGCCTGCTTTAACCCCTCGTCCCAGCCACCAATGCCGCAGCATATGGAGGCGTGTGTCACATGCCGCGCTGCACCCGCCACTGGCATGCCAGCATCAGGGTCCTGTGTCACAGCGGTAGCACAGACAGGCGATTCGCTTGCATTAGGTATGGTAACCGTATGCGGCGAACCAGTGTTTGATGGGGGAGTATCGTTTGCACCATCACCTTCAAGTTGCATGTTAGCATCAGCCGTAGACTGCGACACTTCCGCGAGGGAAGGTACGCTGGGTAACGAAGGATGCAACATAGCCAGCAATACGGCGTCATTGCGCCCCGGCGCGCGCTCACGTGGTGAGGTTGCGATGGACGCAGAGACGTACATATCATGTTGACCAAAAACATGTTCAAGTTTAACTGCGGCGCGCGCACCGCTGGTGCCACCCCCTGAGAGGGGCGCGCGCGCGCGCGCGCGAGCGAAGTAGACTCACCCTGAGCCCTCTGCCAGGCCACAAAGGCCATCATCTTGTGATACTCGTCCGCCTCCGCCGGCGTTGGCGCTGCGGCGGCAGCCGCCGCTGCCACGACCGGCGCCTGCGGCATCGCAGCCGGGGGCGGAAAAGGGGGGCGAGGACCGTACCGCGTGTACTGATTCGCCTGATGCGCCGGCGGCGCGCCGCGCGGCTCACTGCGCGGCCCGCCGTACGGTGCGGCGCGGGGGCGGCGGGCAGGATCAAACGCCGGGCAGTTGGGCGTGTTGCGATGCATGTCAACGGAGGTGCCGCGCGGCAGCGTTGTCTGGCAGTCAAAGCATACCCAGTGAGAACGCGGGTTGAACTGCACCATGCCTGAATTGCCATGCTCAGGCGCGGGGGGCCCACGCCTGGCGGGCGCGGCTGCCGCAGCCGACTTGGCGGCTACAGCAGCAGCTCGCACCTCCAAGGCTTTCTCCTTTTTGGCAAGGCGCCTCTCCTTGTCCGCCAGCGCCTTCTCCTTGCGCGCAATCTGCGAGGCAGAGGGTGGCTGGCGCGGCGCGTCACTTGCTTGCGACGCGTCGTCGCGCAAACTCTCAAGGTCAGAACCATCCTGCGACGTGGGTCCGCCCTTGCTCGCGGCATGGGCTTTCCCGTTCCAGGTGCGCTCAATGTGCTCCTGAATGCTCACAAGACCAGCGTCCTGCCAGCCCCTCCCCAGTGCAACCCTAGCGGCCGTCCGCTCCTTGGATGAGATGAGGCGTAAGTAGTGAAGCTTCTCAGAAAACTCACGAGAACTTTCGCTACCACCTGCCTGTACGACCATGTTCCGCACGCGGAGAGCCAACTCCCCAGGGCTCTCGCTCGGGAGACGCCTGGCTTGAAGTAGAGAGTTGTACACCTTCTCTTGGGCAGCTTCAGAGTTGAAGTGCTCAATCATGGCTGCACAACGTTCTGCGTACGTTAGCTGCTCCCACCCCTTCCGCTTGCCGCCGACCTCTAGGGACAGTAGGCGCACAGTTGAAATTAAGGGTTTGTCCTTCGACGCCTTTATGGCCACACTTAGAGCGTGGACCTTGACGTCCTCTGCCACGGAGCGCAGCGCAGCGGTGAGTAAGTCAAGCCTGGTGACACATACACCTACGCGAGAAGAGAGGTCGGCTACGCCGGCAATCCTACCAGCCTTCGCATAGACGTCTCCCTTGCCCCTGTTAGCAGCGTCAGCGCCGTCCGCTGTGGACGGTTCACTGCCATCGTCGCTGGGGGTCGTGGTGACCCCAGTGCTCGACGACGCAGTATGAGACAACTGAATCGAGGCCGCCGCGCCAACGCGGGGCGGGGCAACCTGGACCAAACGCCCTGCCTGCAAGTGCTGCACCAGCTGCACCTTCTCGAACGCCTTGAGACGGCGCAGTGTATCTGCATCGCCAAGATCGCGATCCATGATTGCGTCGAGTTCTATGCGAGCAGTGTCCAAAGCGCTGAATCTCTGTGAGTACGCGCAGCGGTCCACTTCTACCTGCTCCATGCTCGCCTTAAGCCGTGGAAGCTGGTACGTGATCGCATAGAGGTCCGTCTTATACATTGTACGTTCAGGGGAACCCTCCTTGCTAGCATCGCGCAGGCCATGCAACACCTCAGCCTGGGCGTCAAGGTCCTGGAACCGTTCTTGCAGCTGTAACTCGTTTGCAGACAGTCTCGCCGAGGCCGACGCCCCGGACTTGCGTGAGGCTGCCAGCAGCTCGAGCAGCTGGGTATAACGCGCTTTGGATACGGTTAGACCGGCACCAGTCTCACCCGCATCAGAGCTGGCGTCGTCACCGGCGCCAGCGCATATCTCGTCGTCGAGCTCCGCCTCTCGCTCGCTACCGCCAATGGCCGGCGCAGGAGGGGTGGCAGGCTCCTTTGACGACTTGGACTTCTTCACGGGCTTCTCCGGCTTGTCAGCCGGTGCCGCATCAGCCTTGCCCTTACTCCCCCTTTTTCTCGAGGAGGAGTCCGAGTCTGCACATGGAACAGGATCATGTGTTGAGTCTCTCAAACGTACACCTCACCATCAAACACTAAGATATTAATCAGCCTGAGAGAGCAACAATAGTACTCATCAAGAGAGCCTTCTCTTGGAACATGGGATGTCCCTGTGCGTTCGCCCGTGCAATTAGCCAGCCCGGGACGTGCACAGAACACACCGGCACTCCCATGAGATGCAGGTGGTTGCCAATCATAGCCACGCAAGTCAGTAGAACCACGGGCTCCCGCAACCGTGTCAACTGCGGCATGCTATGTTTCATGCATTTGGTTCTAGTGCGGCAGCGGCAGAGCAGATTTACTGTTGTTGCTGCGCAAGCACCATATGCACACCTGTTTATCGTCGTCGTTAACGCTGTTGCCTAGCTGATTGTGGCCTGCACCAATTCAAAACCTCCGGTATGCAACCGTTACCTAGTGAGTTGCCTCTGGGTAGCAACTTCAAGCGAGCGTCGACGCATTCGCAAGACGAAATGTGATCATCAGCTCGATTACACCATCATCAGATGGTGCCGAGAAACAAAGGGTGGGGGGTGATGGGTAACCTCGCAAGCCCACTAATGCCCGTGCAAGTCAGTACGGGAGAACCCGTACCGCAGCTTTCGACAGTCAGCCTCATCATCTCAATTACACAGCGTTAACAGCCGACGTCATGCGAAGCAAATGCGGGTGTGTGAGCCGCTGCTAAGCATGATTCCTCCGACACAGGCACTGGAGCTAGGGCGGCTCACGCAGCATAAAAGCACTGCTGCTCAGTGTTCACTTAGTAGCGACAGCTGGCACAACCAAGCAAAGGATGCGGCATGCAGGCGCATAATTACAATGTGCATGCACACCGACCCTGCGCTAAATTCCTCCTCTTAGCCGCCTCCGGTTAGTACGAGCGGTAACCAACACTCAGCGCGTCCGCCTCGCGAAGGGCCGATACTGAATGATTGGACGATTTCCTATTCAGTCGATTGGCCTACGTTAAGGAGCGGAAAAACAACGTTGGCGCTCCAGAGCACGTGTTGATGAGGGCAAGCGAGGGCTAACGATACGATATTTAGTGAGCACGTGTAGCTTGGTTCGTCAGGGCCCGCCAGAGCGAAGCAAGGGGTGGGTAAGGACTGTCTGTAGGTGCCATGAAAAGGAGTTGGGGTTATATTTGTTATATGTTAAGCCTGTCTTACTTGTGGATGGGGCAGCGTTGGCTTGGGCTGATGTAGAAGGGTCCATGATGATTGATGGTTGTTGGCTTCAGTTGTCTCTATCCTGAAGCCGTGGCATCGGATAGGGCATCCGCCTGCGAAGCGGGGGGTTGCAGGTTCAGGTCCTGCTTCGGTTGCCATGAAATTTTAAAGGAGTTGGGGTTATATTTGTTATATGTTAAGCCTGTCTTACTTTTGGATGGGGCAGCGTTGGCTTGGGCTGATGTAGAAGGGTCCATGATGGTTGATGGTTGTTGGCTTCAGTTGTCTCTATCCTGAAGCCGTGGTATCCTAGCTGACTGACAAGAACTGAGGCCTTCAAGTTGCAAGCACAACCCACCATCTGGGGAGACTCAAGAGTCTCACCGGTTAAGGGGTTTTCCTGCAATGTCCCCCTAGTTCAAACCAATTGCCCTGGGCCCTAATAACGGCCGAATATAATAGAGTTGAATAGGGTTGGCAACACCGTATTCCGTAGATACACCGTACATCCGTATATACGCCGTATCTACGCCGTATGTCAATTTCTGGCGCGCCAAAATTCGTATTTTGCCGTATTTCCTTCTTTCAAGTCACACAGAGCAGTGCAGCATGGCGGATGCCGCCGATCCTGGCCCCGACCTGGCCAAGCAGGCCAGAGCATTGTATCAAAAGCGTTGTGATCAAAAGCGCCAAGGTCAGGCGGGCTGGTGGGGGTCATTCAGTGTCGAGCTGGACTCAGTGAAGCACGAGGTGCGGCTTGTTTGCCTTCGTTGTTCAGCCAAGCTAGGTGCCAGCAACCCTTCGCGCGCAGCAAACGACCATCTTAAGAGCAAGGCATGCCTCAGAGCGACTGCTGCCAGTGCAGCAGCTGTTGCTGCTGCCGAAGCAGCAGCCGCTGCTGCTGCTGCTGCTGGCGATGGCGAGGAGGAAGTAGAGGTGACTGGCACTAAACGCCACCGCGGTGCTGCTGGCATCACACCTTACATGGCTACATCAGGCCAGATAACTCAAGCACGGAACAGCCTTGCCCGCTTCTTCTACAAGTCCGGGGTGGCGTTCCACCTGATTGAGCAGGAGGACTTGGTTGCAGCATTCGCTGCCCTTGGCGCCGACCTGCCTAACCGCAAAGCCTTGGCCGGGACAATGCTGAACAAGGAGCACGACCGCGTCAGCCGCGACGTCTGGGAAGCGATCGATGCCTTGCACCTCGTCCAGCTTGCCAGCGATGGGTGGAGGCGCAAGCATTGCGGAGACGGCACTCCGCTGGTTAACCTTTGCGCACTGTTGCCAAAGGGCGGTTCCTACTTCGTGACAACGGAGCCAGCGCGAGGCGTTTGCAAGAATGCGGAGTGGATCGAGGAGCTGCACATGCGGTGGGCGAAGAAGGTCACCAGGGGGAACCTGGACAGGCTGCTGGGAATGGTCATGGACAATACCAAGGTACGTGCTGCCGTAGAAGCTGCTACGGTGTGTGAAAGTTTTTTGCCAGTGCGTCATTTGCATGCAATGACAGCAATATATGCTACAATAAGTCCAGCAGTGCATGCAATGCAGCATATCATTGTAATAAATTGAATGGAAGCAAGTCAACCAGCTCCCCACGCTTGCGCGCTTATCCAGATGCTCCCTTTCTTCGCTTGACACGTGGTTAGTAGCACAGCTCACACAGGAATTGATAGTATGCTGGCAAATGCACATGTTGTGGCCATAAAAACTGGAGCAAATCTTGGTACATGCCTGCAGTGCCTCATGATGTTTTCCATCACCTGCAATAACTTTGCAGGCAAATCGTAAGGCGCTGGACCTGATGAAGCAGAAGCACCCGACTTGGCTGCTTCTGGGGTGCCAGGCTCACGCACTGGCCCTTCTCATCAAGGATCTACACGGCGAGAAGAATGCGCGATGCGACTGGTCCAAGAAAGCGTACGGCAAAGCGCTGATGATGTCCAACACCATCAACGGCTCAGAGACCATACACAGCGCCCTGCGTGAGCAGCAGAAGTTCAAGTACGGCAAAGTCAAGGCCGTCCGCTCTCACTGCCCCACGCGCTTCGCCATCCTGCACTTCATCTGCTCCGACTTGCTCGACTCCGAGGAGGCCATCAAGCTGATGGTTGGCGACCGCAGCTGGGGTAAAGTGTCTGAGGGCACCACACATGCGGCAGCATTTACGACTGCAGCCACAGTAGAGCCAGCACGGGGGCGGGCGGCAGCATACTACTTTTTCGATGAGGCAGCAGCGCTGAAGAAGCTAGTGCAGCCTGTGTCTGATGCCATTCACCAGGTTGAGAGCGACAAGCCGCTGTTGAGTCAGATGCTGCCGATCTGGAAGCAGCTGTTGCAGCATGCGGCAGACTTCGATGACCACATTGACAATGTCGAGCGCTCCCCTGTGCTGCCACTATTTGAGCGGCGCTACAACACTCACTTCGACAAGTCGTGGCCTGCAGCATATGTGCTTGACCCTGTCTACGCCTATAAGGTTGATGGGGAGTGGTTTCTGCCTTTCAGTAAACTCAGCAGGCTAGAGAGCAAGGGTGCGCAAGAGTGCTTTCTGGAGCTGGGGGGAGGGGAGCATGCAGAGGCTGTTGAGGCTGAGCTTGTCAAGTTGCAGCTTGCACCCCTTCCCGAGCCCATGTGGGCTGCGTTGCCTACGTTGACCAAGCGTACATCGCTGCCTAAGGGCAAGGTTGAGCTCGCTGACAGCAGCATGCGCCGCGGCTGGTGGCAGACCTATGGTCGCGAGCATTTTCCTCATTTGTCGCGGGTGGCAGTGCGCCTGCTGTCGTTCCACGTGACTGCATGTGCAACCGAGCGCAACTGGTCCCTGTGGGGCAATGTGTACCCTAAGTGCCGCAGCAGGCTTGCACTTGAGCGTGGTGAGAAGCTAGTGTTCATTAAAGGCAATGATAAGGCTGCTGAGCGCAAGACAGATGAGGAAGTCATGCTTACAGTGATGGAGGCGGCGGAGGAAGAGGTTGTCAACATGTAACATGCAAATGGGGGGATGAAGGACTAGGGCAATATCTACACTAGGCTAATTACGCACATACATGATGTTATTTTCAAGTGTGTTTGCTTGTATTTATGTTTTACAAGTGTCTGGTTTAGCTGCTTCACTTTTGAAGTTGAAGTTGAAGTTTAAACGCCTGTACTGGTGATATGCGTTTGTCAGATACGGTTTAGAAATACGTATATACGGAAAATACGGCAAAATACGGTATTTTATCAGTATATGGTTTTCAGAAATACGGATTTTGCCAACCCTAGCAACTTGAAACATCATAAGCCAGAAGGCTACATAAATAGTTTACTTTACATACAGCTGCCCGTGTCACAATCCCTTGAACTCCGAGTCGTCAGACCCGACTTTGTCCTGAGATGCAGTCTCAGCAGTGTGAGGTGCCAGCTACTGCCGACAGCGTTGTGTACTGCTTGCAACAGTCCGTGAGTTCACCAGGCCTTTTGAAAGTGTTTGCACGTCAGTAAAGCATTGGTAGGTAACTGTGGTGGGTCTTTGCGCTGAGGGCCTGTTCGCTCAGCATGCACAACTGCACTGCGCGGTGAGTTGGCCACAGTGTGACAGCTGTGCGCTGCGAGCGCCCCTTCCCGGGCGGCGTGCCGCATGAGGCAGTGCCTGTCGCATCTCACGCTGCTGTCGCAATGGTTGCACCGCATTGCTTAGTGGTGATTACGGCACACTGATTGACCTGTACTCGTGATGATCTCGTCTAGAAGTACAGGCAACCCTGAACGAGGCTGGCTTCCTGCATAGCACAATCTGCAGAGCTGGACAGAGTGGCAGCGAACATCGACAACACCACTTCAACTTCAGCGTGGATGAGGTGCTGCTTGCTGACTGCGCAGGTGACTATCAGAGGTGACCCTTTCACTGTCACGCTGTGGTCAACCAGTCACACCTGGGAACTTGAGCCGCAGACTGAGACTGACCCTGTCACAGACGCAGCCGTGCCTCTCTTTTAAAAAAAAAACCAGTTCAAGGAACGGGGCCCTCACCAGAGCTGAACGACACTCGTAAGACATCGGTTGATTGTCCCAGGTGCTGACACTCCTCGTGTGCTTGTGTGCAATTGTTCAGGTCAGAAAGGTCTGGTGCTGCTGTTGAATCGGATGTGAGGCAGAAGTCTTCATAGGTGTTGACTTGAACGCTCCAGGATCAGTTTTTCGCACTCAACGACGCGGTAAAGACACCCGGTGCCATGGCGAGTCTTCCTGCCGCTGGCGCTTCAGCTACTGGCACGACCCCCGTATCTGCAAACGCAGGAACAACGAAGCTTTGAGGAATGAGCGCATACACGCCCATGACCTCCGATAGCCACACGCGCACAGGCAGCAGTGACATGCGCGACGCGCCTGCAACAAACACATGTAGGCACTCATATTCACATAACACGGCGCGGTGCGCCCCCCCGCTGCACAGCCCCAGCAAACAGACACGCAGCGGCCCTACTTCAACTTGAACTTTACACGCCCACGCCCAGCGGCGAGCGCCTCGCCGCACCGCAACGCGCGCAATCGCGCTAGACCTGCGCCTGCGTGTACGTCGCGAGCGCGGCGTCGATCCTGGCCTTGACGGCCTGCAGCAGCGCCTCATCGCGCGCGTCAGCACTCATCACGAGGCGCGCCTCGCCGCCGTCGTCCGCCTTGGCGAAGCCGATCGCGCGCAGCAGGCCCACGCCGCCGAGGCAGCCCGCGATGCGCGCCTGAGGCAGCGGCGGCGGCAGCGGCGGCGCAGCGGAGGTGGCGACGAGGATAGAGTTACAGTTACGACAGGATTTGAAGTTGCGGCAGTTGCAGCGCCGACACTTGCTGCACGTGCGCAAGCGTACGCTTGCGGCGGGAGGCACGCAATTGATGAGCGTCTTTTCCGGACAAGTGGCGAATTCGTGCTTCTCTCAGGGCGGCAGCCGCACGCGCACGCCATTGAGGCATGCTGCGCGCGCAAAGGCAGCCGAGATAATCACGAGCCCACGCAATTGGGGGAACCTTGGACGGTGCTCTCGCCCGCAAGATGAACGGCAACAGTACTAATTTCATCGTGGAGACGCGTACTCTTCTCGCCACAAAGTGCGCGCTGCTGGCGCGCCAATGGCAGAGGGGTAATACGCAGGGCAGCGGGGTGGCAGTGCCGCACTGCACCCTTCTAACCTAACCCTAACCCTAACCATCAGCCAGCCCTGGCGCCAGGGCGAACCTGTGCCGCTCGTGCCAAGGCCATAGCAGCAGCGCGTCTCAAGGACGCCGATTAAGACTGCGTCGCAAGCAGCGAGCAGGTCGTCCTGACGGCCGCGTTGGTGCGGCCATAAGCGTAGTGGTTGCCCTCACTCCAAGCGCGCAGGCGCGTCCGGCAAGCCGGACTGCACGCACATGGCAGACGCGCTCCGCGCCTCGAATAGTTGTCTCGTCGAGGCAAGCCTGCACATGCGACCCCCCCCCCCCCCTGCAAACTCACGCGTCGACATCGACAGAGGGCACCCCCCCCCCCCCGCACACACCCACCTTGAAGGCCTTGTTGTCGAGGCTGATGGCGCGGTACTTCTCCTCCGCGGGGTGCGCGAGCACGTTGCCGATGTAGATGTTGATGGTCTTCATGGCCGTGCCGCCCTCGCCCGCGACGCGCTGCTGCGACAGCAGCTCGATGGCCTTGGCGGCCTGCTCGAGGCGCGCGTCGCGGCTCGCTGCTGCCGCGGGCTGAGCGCTGCTGCTGCCGCCTGCTGCTGCGCTCGGAGCGCTGCCGTCGTCCATCTGCTGCAGGCCCACGGGCTGGTAGCCCTCGACGCCGAGCTTGCCGGCGAGCTTGCCGCCGCGCGCCTTGCGCTCCGCCTTGTCCTGGGGGGTGGGTGGGGGGAGGGGGGGAGGGGGTCATGAGGTTGGTGCACAAGGGAAGGGGAGATGCAGATGGTGAGATGCAGATGAGGAGGGGTGAAGGCCGTTTCGCAATGTCGTTCACAGCGAGCGTCAGAGAGATGCTTCAAGTTGTCACGTGCGTGCATAGACTGCGAAAGCGAGCCACGTGCCTGCCGCTCCGCTTTGTCCTGGCGCACGGGAGGGGGGGAGGGGTTGAGGGAACGGCAGTCATTGCAGTGCACTACCACGACCATCACGATGTGAGAGTGTAAGGGGGAGACTGGCAAAAGGGCGGTTGTTGCAGTATACACTACCAACCCCGTCCCGATGTTTGTGTGTGTGCCGGGGGGGTATCAGTAGTACACGAGAGGCGGCGGACAAATTGACGCCGATGTAGTGGGGGGGGAGATGGCGTTTCGCAGTTAGGGTTAGGGTTAGGCAGCGTTTGGAGAGTGGTCGTCAATGGGTATTGAGGCGTGATCACAATGGTCACAAGGGACTCTGGTAGGGCAAGCCTGGCATCATCAGCTCGACTCCATCAGCTTGGCTTGGCATCAGCCATCTGGACTATTTCGTGCCCTCAGCAGCAAAAAACAGAGTACATGCATGCTGTACCCGCATCTCGGATTGCGTCGCACCATCGCTTCGCGGTCAAGTAAGCCATCAAGAGCAGATCATGAGCGGCAAAGCGGCGTGCAGCGGCAGCACATCAGTGCGCACATGACTGCACTGACACAAGAGCTCGCCCCCCCCCCCCCCGCCCCCAGCCCCCAAAAGGACACATCCATGAACTCTAAAGAACAGCTCTGTTGGTGACGTTGGCAACCCTTGGCATTTTGGTACCGGCATCTGCAAACACAGTCATTAAAGGAGTCCAACTCACCTAACCCTAGGGTCAGGTTACAAGGCGAAGGTAGCCATGGCCAGCGTGCATCATACAGGCCCCCTCCAAACGGCATGCCGCAGGAATGTGCGCCGGACAGTGCCTTGGGGCACTTCCTGATCAGGAATTGTCCAGGCACAATACTCGTGGGACAGTTCCGAGCTGCGTGTCGAGCAATGTGCCTGGGAATGTGCAACAGGAGTATGCCCCGGAACTTGCGCAAGACAGTTCCTCACCTTGGCAATCTCGGCACGGAGGCGCTCCCTCTCGCGCTGCGCGTCGAGCTTCTCCTTCTTGCGCATCTGTATTTCCCGCATGCGCGCCTGGAGCGACAGCGCGGCGGCATAGATGCAGCGGGGTGAGACGTGAGCATCGGATTACAGCACGGTGCTGGCACCCGCACCTGGTCATGGGACAATGGGCTGGTGCCAGCGTCGCATGTGTTGGGGCCAGGGAACGGTCACGCCTCTGAAACTGTCAGGCGTTCATGACATGAATGATGTCTCCGATGTCCCCCGCATGCACGCCTGGAGCAACGCCGAAGGGCTAGGGTTAGGATTGGGGTTACGGTTGCCCGTTCAGTAGGTGCCTAACCCTAATCCTAACCCTAACCCTGGTGCGCCATGCCTTCTTTGCGGCCCACATTGTTCATGATCATGACAATTTCACAACTATGAATTCACCAGGGAGACGCTCCTGCGCCTCCGTCTCCTTGCGCGTCGCGCGCCTTGCCCATAATGCGCCTTGCCCATAATGCGCCTTGCCTTCTCTCGAATCACGCTCTCCATGGTCGTAGCGCGTGATCTACCATGAAACCACCACACTTGTTCATGATCGTAAGTTGTCCACTACCGTGAATTACACCATGAACACGCACCTGCGCCTCCATCTCCTCGCGCGTTGCGCTCTTCATGACGATGGAGCGTTCACTACCACGAAATCACAGTTCATAATCATGAATTGTCCACTATCATGAATTCACCAGCATGAATTCACAACACACCTGCGCCTCCATCTCCTCTCGCGTCGCGCGCATCTCCTTGCCCATGGTGCGCCGCGCCTTCTCTCGCGTCACGCTCTCCGCCTTCTCCTCCTCCTCCCGCGCCGTGCGCCGCGCTGCGAGCCTGTCCTTGAGCGCCTGCACCTTGGCCGCCCTCTCCTCAGGCGTCAGCGGCGTGATCTGCACATCACATGGTGAAGTGATGAAGTATCAACAAATGTGAACGTGTGGTGACGCAACGTGCTGTCAGCCTGTCCTTGAGCGCCGGCGCCTTGGCCGCCCTCTCCTCGGGCGTCAGCAGCGTAATCTGCGGCGGCAGCACTTCACATGGTGGAGTGATGAAACATAAAATATGATGTGATTCCACAGCACTGCAGTGGCGTACGTAAACTTCAATGGAGATCGCCTTCGCCTTGGGCGTCAGCGGCATGATCTGCGGCGGCGATTCACATGGTGAAGTAATGATGTTACAGCATATATGAATCTGAAGCGCTGGAGTGGTGTACAGAACTAAAATGAAGTGGGGCAACGTGCTGTCGGCCTGTCCCTGAGCGCCTGCGCCTTGGTCGCCTTCTCCTTGGGGGCGCGTTGTTAGAGTGGCGCGATCTACGGCGATGGGGCGTCGTGAGGTGAAGTGGTAGACATGAAAATCTAGCAGTGGAGTGCCACGGCGCATCCTGTCCTTAAAGCCGCCAGCACCTCGGCCAGCGTATTCGCGATGGCAGGTCACAAGGTGAAGTGGTACAGTGAGCTTCACGGTGGACTCGCGGCGCCTGTCCCCCAAACCCTAACCCTGCCTCTAACCCTGACCCTGGCCCTAACCGAGCCTGTTTCAGCACTGTAGCCGCCCTCTCCTCAAGCGTCAGCAGCGTAGCTGTAGCGGCAGACTGCCAGGTGAAGTGATGACCACCCTTCCTCAAAGTGCATCATTTGCATCAACGCCCTTTCTACCCTCCTCATTGCTCTCGTGCCATGTACCTTAGGGTACATCGTTTGCACCCCCGCCCTCTCTCACCCCTGCCCTGCGCTCGTGCCATGTACATCATTGGCATCAAGGCCCTCTCTCACCTGCTTCTTGCTCTCGCTGCAACATGAACCACAGCGCTATGTAAATCATCAGCACCGACGCGCTCACCTCCTCCTTGCTCTCGCTGAAGTTGCTGTGCCCCGTCTTGTGCGCGTGCAGCTCCGCCGCCACCATGTCGCGCAGCAGCGCTCCGCAGTCGTCGCACTTGAGGCTGTTGGCCGCCGCCTCGGCCGCGCTCGCCGCCGCCGCTGCGAGCAGCAGCGGGCGTTGCAGGAGCAGAACGTGATCGTTGGCGCTTTTACCAAGTGTTGATCCCGCACATTACACGGACATATGATGGAAGCATACGTTTTTGTGCGCACACAAATGTAGCATGAGGCAGTTGTCGCACTGGAGGTCGTGGCCGCCGCCGCCGCCCGCGCAAGCAGCAGCGGGCGCCGCGGAAGCAGGACGCGAGCACTTGGCGCTTTGACCTTGTGTCGATTCACGTTGGCGCTTCGATTTAGTGTTGATCCAATACATTACATGGGCATATTTGCGTGTTGGTACATATACATAGCACAAGGCACATGTACAGGGAGCATCCCTGCAACAGTTTCTGGGAGCAGACTGTTCCTCAGACAGCTGCCCGTGGCCGCGCGATCAACGCCAGCAGCACGGCAAACGTGGCAGCTCATACACGGCCACGTCGCATACAGCACCCAGACGCATGCAGTGAAGCAAGTGTGGCCACGAGAGCACTAAAGTGACGAGAGCGCGGCAATACCTGCATCATACTCCGGCAGCGGGTCGTCTACCCCCGCCTCCTCCTGGTGCTCCATGAGCCAGTTGATCGCTGCCTCCAGCCCCGGCTGCGGCGCCAGCGCGAGAGCGCGCCGCGCGCGCCCCTCCGGGAACCCCATCTCCTCCATAAGCTGCTTCAGGACCGCCTCGTCCACCGCTCTCAAGGGCTGCGGCGCTGCCGCTGCTGCCGCCGGCGCCGCCTGCAATGCACGGAAAGCAATGTGTACGTCGTGAAAGGGGCATCATTTCGGCGCCGCTTTGAAGACTGCATCGGCGCAGCGCCGCCGCCGCTGTCGAGCTCGCAAGACCTGGCTGCTGCTGCTGCTGCTGGCACCAGCCACAGCCCTCCTCTGCCTGCCAGAACGAGTCATGCAGCGCAGCAGCAGTCTGGCGCATGGATCGCTACACGCTGAACCCCCCCATCCCCCATCACGCCGTGGCAGCGGTTCACAGCAGCACTCATCACGGCTGCTCACTCACGTCTGCGGCCTCGCCCCCCGCGGCAGGAGTGTCCACGTCCATCGCCGCCGGCTCTGCAGCAGCAGCAGCAGGTGCCTCTGCAGGCTTCGCCGCGGGCTTCATGGCGAACCGGGGGTCATCATCGTCCCCCTTGTCGGCCGCCAGGATTTTGGCGTTCAGCGCCGCGTTCGGGTTCTGCGCAGGGGCGCTAGGGGGGCCCGAGGAGGCGGCGGCGCCGAAACGCGCAAGCCGCGCCGCGCGCGCGTCCGCCTCCGACAGCGCCGCGCCGCCGCCGCCGAGGCTGTAGCCGGCGCCCTCGAAGGAGGGGCGGACGCGGGCCCTGTGCCTGACGACGCACTCCTCGACGGCGGCGATGTTGGCACCTTTGACTTCGTCGACTTTGGCGCCGTCGACGTAGAAGAGGAAGGTGGGGAAGGCCGTGACGCCGAGGGTCATGATGAGGTCCTGGTTCTCGCCCTCCATGACCTTGAGGAAGACGACGTCGGGGTACTTGCCGGAGAGGGCATCGTACTCGGGAGCCACTCGTTTGCAGGGGCCGCACCTGAGGGATGGTCGTGAGTGAGAGGGTTGGTGCGTTGCTGGTTGCGGTGGTGAAGCGGTGGACTAGGTTGTGTGAAAGCTGGTCATGCATCGAAGCACAGGTTGATGTTCCTGCCTGTTTTGAAGCCGACTCGGACTGTGCAAGCTGCTGCAGCACCACGAGGCGTTCTGCGTGCAGAAGACCAGCGGATAAGTTGACGAGACTGCCAGGAATGCAAAGGAGCAGCTGCCAGTCTCCCTACAAGATCTTTCAGCAATCATCAACTTCACATTGAGAAGATCTCGTGCTTACCAGGTGGCGCTCACGTCCACGACCACAAGCTTGCCCTTCTGCTGCGTGAGCCTAGCAAACTCCTCCTGTCCCACGACTTCATGTACCATGACTCCGTCCCTGGCTCGCTATGAGCTCGAATGGCGATTTGGAGCACGGCAGAACAGTTCAGTTGAGCAGCTGCGCTCTTGAGCTTCGCTTCTGCAGAAGCACCCTGTCTCATCAGCTGAGTGACTTACTTGCGGAGGCGGAAGGAGAGAGCAGCAGGATCTCTGAGACCACCGCTGATCTTGCTGTAGCAGCTTTCCAGGAGGAGTGTGCAACTTACAGATGTTTCTCACAAGGTGAAGTGCACCAAAAGATCCCAGTCCATTATCAGGTCGCCTGCCAGCAACTTGCCTGTTGCTGCTTGGCGCTGTCAAGCATGAGTTTTCTATTGTCGATATACCAACGTCGTGCTTGGCAAATGCTGCGCATCTGAGCTTGCAAATGGTATGTGTGCCGACTGCTGCATCATTCCCCCTGTTCAGGAGCGAATATGACCGCGGTGTCAATACCTTCTCCCCAGAGGGCCGCTTGTTCCAAGTAGAATACGCCATCGAGGCCATCAAGCTTGGATCCACAGCCGTTGGCATCCAAACAAAGGAGGGGGTCATTCTGGCAGTGGAGAAGCGGCTCACTTCGCCTCTGCTGGAGCCCTCTAGCGTGGTAAAGATCATGGAGGTGGACAAGCACATAGCTGCGGCCATGAGCGGCCTCATTGCGGATGCGCGGACGCTGGTGGACCACGCACGAGTAGAGGCACAGGTACGGACACGTGCAGCACAGGTTTGTATTGCACATAAACTTGAAGTTTGCTCTTGCTGTTGCAGAAATGTGAGCTGTTTTGCGAAGTCTCCTTTGTACTCAAAAGCGAAGTCATGTCATAAGACCTTCTGCATAGCGCAGAGTGTCGTGGAGCATCATCATTACATCACTACTCTCAAACAAGGCATTGTGGCATCGCAAAGCTCCACTGTGGAAGCACACTTCGCTCACCAGCTTCAACGACTGCTGTGCGATCCGCGGCCGCCTCATGTGCTGCGCCAGCAAGCCTCCTCAGTGATATCTTAATCCCTGAGCTGCAGTGCTGCCGGTCCTGTGCATGGCACTGTTCACGCCGCAGTGGCGCTCTCGACGCGTCGCGAAGCGCGCTGCGCAGCCCGCTTTCGTGCGCCGAGCGCTGTCGCGTCTGAGCGCCGACTATCATCGCGAAGTTCATCGCTTGCCCTGAGCCCTGCCATCCACTCGGCGTGCGAACGCGCTCCTCCAGGCGCCACCGCATGAACACGCGTCGTCCGCTGCGCCCGCTTGTTCCTCATTTGTGCGCAGAACCACACGTTCACGTACGACGAGCCCATGCGGGTGGAGGCGCTGACGCAGGCAGTGTGCGACGTGGCGCTGTCGTTCGGCGAGGACGGCGGCGGCAAGAAGATGAGCCGGCCCTTCGGTGAGAGCCGGTCCGGCAGCGCGGCCGCGGCGGTGCACGTGCGCATTGCGGTGCCGTGCGTAGTATCGAAAGCACTTCAGTTGCTGACGTGCGGTGGATGCATGTACGCATTCCTAGTTTAACAGAGCACTCATTGCGGATGGTTTGTATACTGAATGTTTATAGGCTTACACGAGTACATATGCGTTGCGCTGCGGCCACGTACGGGTTGCGCTGGCGCCGATCGCAGCCTTCCACATGACTCATACCCGTAACTTGTCTTCCATGAGTCAACAAGCCTATATGCACCCCCGCCATCACACGTGCTGCTGACGGCAGGGTGAACAACTAGGGTCGACTCCAGGGCATGACTCATACCCTGTGACTCATTACTTATTGGCATGAGTCAACGATTGTGCACACTCCATTGCACCGTAGCCCCCCCACCCACCTCCCCCCCTGCGTAACAGCTGATGTTTCAGGACAGCAGCATCCCCACGCTATCTTGAGTGCAAGCTCAGAACTCTTTGGCAAACGTTTTTTTAAATCCCCAAGCACTTCACGGTATGCTGCTCCTGCCTCCTTGCACGCGCTGTCGCACTGACGTCGCCCTACTCATAGCGGGGTTTGACGATCAGGGGCAGCAGCTATACTTGTCCGACCCTACTTAGCGGTGTTCATGACACATATCCGCAATCCCCATATGGCAACTGCAAACAATGGCGTTAGCGCGTGCTCACGCCCCTCCCCTCTCACCCTTGCCTTCTCGTGCAGGCGTTGCGCTGCTCATAGCGGGGTTCGACGACCAGGGGCCGCAGCTGTTTTTCTCCGACCCCAGCGGCATGTTCACGCGCTACAAGGCCAAGGCCATCGGCAGCGGCAGCGAGGGCGCGCAGACCAACCTGCAGGAATCCTTCAGGCAAGCGCCCTCATTATGTGCTTGTGAGAACGCACACTTTATTGATGCAACATGGTCTGCACGTCCTCCGGGTGCGGTGCCGCTGGCGTTCTCTGCTGCAAGCTTTGCCGCACATGCCTGCGGTGCCAGAGTAGCTGTACTTGGATGCAGGAGTCCTGCAGGTGAGCACTGCTGCCGCCGCAATGCACCCCTGTTGCGCCCTCGCTGTGTGTATGCTTGCGACCAGTCAAGTAATCAAGTACTTTGTGGAACACTTTGAGGGTTCGAATGTTTCATTGATGGTGCTGCCTGTCAAAGTCGTTGACCTGGGGCACGGCGTCGGTTTAGGGTTAGGAATAGGGTAAGCGCGGTGATGGGAAGCACATGGCAGGCACGGCTGCGCAATTTGTGAGTGTGGAGCACGCTGTAGTCTTCTGTAGTGCGACCATCATGCCGGGCCTCAACTCGTCAACAGTCTGCTGCGCTGCATCTGTCACACTGCTATCAACAACTAGAATCATCATGGTCGTCAGGACCTGTTGTCGGTTGCGTTGCGGCGCGATGCTGCGCGTGCGTCAGGCGCCCAAGCTCGGCTGTGTCCCCGCCGCAGCCCTCTACGCTCACAGCGTGCCACAGCGCTGCGCGCTTGCGCGTGTGTGGCCGGTTCGCGACGGGGCGTTGCAATGCAAGGCGCGGCGCCGTGTGTGCATGCTCGCGTCTTGCTGCGTGGCGCATCGCGAGTGCCTCGCTCACCACATGCGCGTTGCTGCCACAACCCTCAACCCTGACCGCTCGTGCACCCTCCCGCGCACCGCGCAGCGAGAACTTCACCCTGCTGGAGGCGGAGGCATTGGCGGTCCAGACGCTCAAGCAGGTGCGACATTGCGCCGTGAATGACGATTGCAGCACCATTGCAGCACCATATCACACGTGTGCGGCAGAGAACTGCAGTTGCATCAGGAAAACTCCACACTGTTGCACGTTGCTGCTGTCGGGTGCCCGGTACATTGAGCAAGCAGCTCATCACATTTGACTCCCAGGTGAAAGAACCGCAACTTGATCTGCTGAATACAGATGTGATGCATTCGGGAAACTGCACGGGATTATTGAGGAGGATGGTCATACGCACACACTCCTGTTCACCCTGAAAATGCAAGTGGGCACTGCTGCGCTGCGGCCAACTCTCAACAGTGGGCGATGTTCAGCAGCGGCAAATGTGTGCCACCTCCCGTAACTGCCACGTCATGGTGTGATCACCCTTTACTGCATCCTTTATCTGTGTCCTTACCGGTCAGCTCACGGTTTTTACACCTCTGGTGGAATTGAGGCAACACCTACCCAGCAATCTGGAGGAAAAACTTTTGTTTTCCGAGTGCTGCTGCTGCTGCGCATTCCGCGCATGCCTCCAAAGAGAGGTCGGCAGAGATCATCCTGCCTGTGCATGCCTACTGACACAGAGGTCATATGATGGCTGGTGAAGCTGTGCGCTGGAGAAAGCACTGATCGCTGCCCCCCCCCCCCCCAGGTCATGGAGGAGAAGATCAGCAAGGACAATGTGGAGGTGGCGAGCGTAACCAAGGATGGCTACACGGTGTACGATGCGGCCATGCTGCAGACCATCATCGATAGGCTCTAGCCGCGCCGCCGCTGCCTGCGCGATGCGGGCAGGACGCAAAGGATGGTTTGCGTTTCAGCGCCACAGCAATATATATGACACCTGCAAGAAATGCCCGGTTATCTCGATCTGGTATGCTGCTGCTGTTGTTGTTGCTGCTGTTGCTTCTGCTGGCAGCGTTTGTGCGCCTGTGATACATGCCCGGGGCTGTGCGCACCACCGTGGATGCATTGGTTAGCGCATGCAGCAGCCGAGCATTGCCGTCATAGAGACGCTCTGCGCCTACGCAGCTCGCAGCAGGACGGGCCAAGTCGCGCATGACCTCGCAACTTCACCTGCCGGCATGACTCGCTGATGCTCGATGCTCACACAGCAGTGGTGCTCTGGGTGCTGATGCTGATGCTCTTGGGGCACCTGTCGCGCACCGAGGCGGCGAGCACATGTGAGGTTGTGCATGCACATTGTGATGCTTATAACTTGGCCGTGAGGCGACGCTGGGGGTGTGTTTGCACCAGCAAAGGCCGAGTTGCAGAGGATGAAGATGAAACTCGGAGGTCGCTCATTGGCAGTCCAACCATCATTCCTAGGGCAAAGCCTGCGTTTATTGCATTTGCAACATCAGCAAATCTTGCTCGCAAATCCGAGCTACAAAACCTTGCTGGCGGGGGAAGTCCTGTCTTCCCATGTGGCATAAGCAATTGCAGGAATGACAGAGAGCCATCTACTTCGTGCTTTCACGCAGTCAATATGTCATTTGTGAATGAGCAAGTGGATCAACCTTGAGCACGTGGCACGCGTCAGTATGGTTGGACTGCCTCACTTTCTTACATAAATAACAAGTATTTGGTATATCTGCACAATGTCGTGTGCATAGCAGAGATGCGTCAATGCAGAAACAGAAAGCCAGGCGAACCACTTACAGTATGCTCTGCTTTCAAGCAGCGCAACTAGTGGTTCGAAAGCACTGAAAGCGAATGTGCATGCGAGCAGAGAAGAGCACAATACATGACGTGGAAGCACGGACACATGGTTAAGCACAGACGCCACAATGTGCTTTGAAATGGAATGGCAAGGGGGTGTGAATTTCCCAAGGTAAATGACATTTAATGTCTGCGTGTTCTCAACTATAAAAGGTGGTAGCAGCGGTCGACATCTCTGCCCCTCTGTGAACATGCACTACATGTACGGCCATGATATGGCGATGCCCGCGCGTCGCTGTTTGCGCGGATGCGCAACGGCCAGTGTATTCGTGCTCAGAGTCACCCGCTCAAGGGGCACACGGCATGGCACACGACACGGCATTGCGTTTCTGCCTGAGCAAGCCCACTGCGAGCGTTACTTAGCTGACACTCCGTTCACCTTTTGGCAAGGCTTCTGCTGCTGACATCGACAGGGATGCGCGCAGCGATGCCGAGAAAGAAAGTCCTGACTGATTGGTCTGATGATATTATTCAGACCTCGCATTAGGCCACGCGCCTTGACTAGTTTATCGAGAAGTTAGTAGCTACTGCCATGCTGCTTGAAGCTGTCGGAGGCCTCAAGCATGCAACCCGCAAAGCCACAAAAAAAATGCACACACACGCGCGCACACACCATAACCCTGCAGGCAGCGGTTCCACACCACGAAACTTCAAAGTCGAAGATTTGTGAATCACCAACTCATGAAAAAGCTATAGCGCTACAGCTTGTCGATGGCAACAAGGATGGTGGCAACAACACGGAAGAAGCGGGCTCGTGTCCTGGCCCTTGCCTCTTCTTGTGACGCTAAAGCGGAAGCGAGCCAACAGCAACGCGGTAAGATGGTGTTTCCGTCTTTGCTGATCTGTTGCCTTCATTGGACCAGGCACTATACTACAATCGGTTGCGTTGTAACATATGCAGATTTGTCAGAAACGGATTCTCGCTTTTGCTCCACCATCATGATTCACCTGTTGTGAATTCGTTACCGCACGTGTCAGTCGTACCTGGAGCGCAAGTCTCGTTTGCGAATGTGGCCTGGTTGTCTCCAGCGGTGCAGTGTGTGTGTCACTGACTTTTACACACCTCCATTCGCTTTCGCTCCTCAGACTTCTGGACAACAGTCTTCGAGTTTCTGCTGCATGGGCACTACCTGCAGCTATCAACTGTAAGCACGGGGTGGCGCGCCATGTACGCCAGTAGCATGCAGCACAGGGGGCGGCCCCAGTCACAGAAAGCAACAACTGTGCGAGCCGTGATTGCATCGGTGCCCCTCGTGCAGTGGGCGATAGCAAACGGCTGCAAGGCGGACACAAGCCTGCTGCGCCACGCCGCCGCGTGCGGTCCTCTAGAAGTAGTGCGGCATCTGCATGAGAACTATGCGCACTGCATCGACCCCCCAGCTCAAAATGAGTCCGTATGCGAAGCCGCTGCTGCGCGTGGGAACCTGGAGATGCTGCAATGGGCGCGCGCCCATAATTTTCACTGGGGCACAAGAACAGCGGGGGGGGCGGCACGCGGGGGGCACCTGGTGGTGCTGCAGTGGGCGCACGCCAACGGGTGCCCACTCGATGAGAGAACATGCGCGGGGGCGGCGCGCGGAGGGCACCTGGAGGTGCTGATGTGGGCGCGCAACGCCGGCTGCGGGTGGGACGAATGGACATGCAATGGCGCCGCGTCAGGCGGCCACCTGCACATCCTCCGGTACGCACGCCGCCACAGGTGTCGGTGGAGCAGCATAACGTCCGCTGACGCGGCCCGCCAGGGCCATCTCCAGGTCTTACAATGGGCACACGCAAACGGCTGCCCCATGGACTTTGTAACATACTTTGCGGCCGCATGCAGAGGCCACCTGCATGACCTGCAGTGGCTGCAGGACTCAGGCCGTCCCCTGGACGCAGCGGCGTGCACGGCGGCCGCTGAGGAGGGGCGCCTGGACGTCCTGCAGTGGCTGCGCGCGCGCGGCTGGCCATGGGACGCAGCGGTATGCTCAGTGGCAGCCGAACAGGGTCACCTGGAGCTGCTGCAGTGGGCACGCGCCAACGGCTGCCCTTGGCAGGTGGAGGAGCCCTTAGGGTTTCTACTGTTCATTGATTACACTGATTCAGATCAGCTTGTCGAAATGTCGGCAACGCTGGAGTGGGCGCTAGCAAACGGCTGCCCGTGCAGCGTCATGTGTAGATCTGCGTACAGGAGGCTGCGGCGATCGGCACAGTCCCGGACGGATCTGGAGCGCGATTCTGTGTAGCACCACTTCAAGCAGCTGCAGAGGAGCGTCACTGACAGGGTGCGCTTGCAAGCTTCATTCTGCATCACACAAAACTAAATATTATTGCTGAAACAGTACTGAAATAGTCTTGCACGGGTGTATTGTCCATGTGACTTGTTTTGCTTTGCTGTCAAGGTCTGCATTGACCGTTTCGCATCAATTTTCGTAAGGTGTTGGTCTGACCGTGGCCAACTCGCAGGTACCGTGATGCACGCATTTGCATAGACGATTCTTGGGCGTACAGCACCATGGTCGGCCATCAAGTTCTTTGTGCAGACCAGCATCACTCATGTTTTGTCAGTGAGAAATGCCTCTTTGAAAGTGTTTGTCTTACATCCTGCTAGCATCTGGAGCAAATCTCTCAGTCGCGCTTGTTTGCATGCATGCGGCAGTCCATGCATGCTTGGCCAAATCTGCTCTGCTCAATGCTTTGGAATGCGTTGATGCGCTTGCTGTTCTGCAGGCAAGCGATGGAGGTAGTCATGGGCGCCAACCTGTTTGTATACAAGTGCGTCCAAGCACACTTACATCGCAGGTGCTGCATTTGGTGGGCATGCACACTTGACCTACTAGTGATTTGTACAGCGCTATCATGTTAGCTACAGTAGCGCGCACGCCTCAATAAGTGCTATATCATGTCTAGGGTTGGTGGCGCCTCACCGGCATGCAACATTATGTCAGCACATTGAACCACATTGACCTGCTGAGTGCAGTGCTCAGCATGCAACTTCATGTGCACTTGGACAGGGGCAGCTGGGGGACTGCACAGCAGTTGGAATGACCAGGGTACATGTGGGTGGGGCGCACGCAGCAAGCAGGCGAGGCATCTGGAGCAAACACAAGCGATGGCGCCACGTTGACAAGAAGCGAAAGGAACAAGCGGGCAGAGTTACCAGGAGACATATTGACGTTGCAGCAAACCTGGAATATGCAGACTACACGAGAGCATGATACTGGCGCGGCGCGCATGGGCAAGACAGACTACATCAGCGTGATGTCGACACATTTTCAGCATCACAGCCCTGTTTGCACTCCTTGCAATGATACCGCTGCCTGTTGTGCTCGCACACACCCGACCTGCCGCAGAGCTTGCACCTGCAGCGCTCCCTGCTGTGCTCGCATAACCCCGTCCCACCGCAGTCCTTGCACATGCGGCGTCGCCTGCCGTGCTCGCTAATCCCCGCGCCACCACACTCCTTGCACAAATAACGTCGCCTGTCGTGCAGGCACAGCTTGCGCTGCCCCTTCGGTTGCGGGCGCTTGGCCCTCCCTTTGCCCGTCCCGTTCCCTGGCGCAGCTGCACTCCCAGCGCTGGAAAGCCGCGGTCGCGACGCACTGGGGGCAGCTGCTGCACGTCTGCGAGGGATGCCGCTTGCGACACCAGCGATGCGTGCACGCTTGCGTGGCGGTCCGCAACTGTTGCTGCCGTCGGAGTCCCAGGCATCGCTGACTGCATCGCTGCTGTCGTCGGCCGCCGAACTCTCGTCGCATGAGCTTTCCGTGTGCTCGCCGTTGTTACTGCAGACGTAGGTGCTGTCGGAGGCGTCCGGACCGCTGCTGCTGGTGTCGTCAGCGTCGTTGTTGCTGGCTTCGCGTTCGTTACTCTTGCCCTCCATCAGCCCTCGGCTTACGCCGGCTTCGTCGGCCTCCAACTCGTAAATGCTGCAGTCATCGCCGCTGCAGTGGCCATCGCCTCCGCCGGCGTCACGCGCGGTCAACGCCTCCCCCACCGATCTGGCGGCGGCCCTTATTTGAGCGCTGCCACCGCCAGTGCCGCTGTCAGTTGCTGTCGTCGGCGTTTGCGGTTCGCGTGCCCCCGTGGTCGGTACCAGCGCGGACTGGCCTTGGACGCCTCCGTCAAGCTTGCGTGCACACTGCTGCGCTCTGGTTTTCGCCCCAAGTGCCGTCCGCACCTCGCCTTTTACCTGTTGTTGCTGCTGCTGCTTGGGTGTTGAAGCGCGCTGGTGATTCGCAATCGTGACGCTCTGCTGCCGGTTCTCCTCCTCCAGCTCTCGCAGCCTGCCTTGCTGCTGCTGGCTCGCAACTCTCTGCCCCGCAATCTCCCCTTGCAGCTCACACAACCTTGCGTGCTGCTGCTCGCTGGCAGCTCGTTGCTGCCTGATCTCCTGCTCCAGCTTACACAGCCTGCTGTGCTGCTCCTTGCTCACGACGCTCTGCCGCTGGTTAACCTGCTTCAGCTCCCGCAGCCTTTCCTGCTGTTGTTCAAGCTCTAGTTGCATTTCTCGCATCGAGACACCCTGCCCATCTCTGAGTGCTGAATCGTGATACGCTGCTGCCGGTTTTCTTCCAGCACTAAGCAGAGGTGATGCTGGTAATGATCCCGCTGCTGCTGTTGGCGCTGTTGCTCCTGCTGTTGCTTGTGCTGCTCGTGCTGCTGCAAGCGCCCCGCCAGTTTCAGCGGGGCAATCGCCCTCTGCTGCTGCATCAACGAGCTCTTCTGATCTTTACTTACATCACGTGCCCTCATAGACGCACCGGCACCCATCGCTGGCTCTGCGACAGCTTGCAGCTCACACCGCCGTAGTGGTGTCAGGCCAGCCGCAACTACCGGCTGCCCCATCGCCACCCCGCTCCTGCTGGAGACGCGGCCCTTTGATGCACCTTCGCGCGCGGACATATGTCTCTGGGCACAGTCACAGTCACAAAACGGTATGAATCCACTTTGACTTCAACTTAAACCTACTTGAAAGCAGCTGCGCTGCCGGAGTCCTGGGTCGTAGACCAGACCCAGACCCAACCCGGGTTCGTGTGCGGCTGAGCAACGCGCTGCTTACATCCATCAGCACTTGACTTTAAGGCGTACGCGTGTATGTTAGAAAGTGTGTCATGCAGAGCATATTGCATATAGACACAATATCATTGGCGACGGCTCCCATGGCAGAGCATCCCATTCCCACCCAACTACAGCTACCACTACGACGACTGCATACCCTCCCCCTGCAGTTGCGGAAGTCCCAGCAACTGCTGCACTGTAATCACACTCTAGCACACATGTCCGCCCTCAGCTCGCGGGCGATACTTCAGCGCCATGGTGGTTGCAGCAAGCCCCACAATATGGTGCCGTCACAGTTAGGTGCGGCAAAGCTGCTGCTGCCGCTGCTGCTGGCAAGGGTGCAGGCTTAACGCACTCCAGGCCCCCCTTGCATCCTGATACGGGCAACACTCCAAAGGAGTGCCAGCAATCAGGGGTGCCATTAATCTATAGGCGCCTCTGCTGCAGGTGCGGAACGAAGGTCCTGCTGCTGCTGGTGCTGCTGCTGCCAACGAGTCCACAAGCGCGCTCCAAACCCTAGCGCTGCCCTGAGCGATGCTGTTGCTAGCAGCAATCCCACAAGCGCGCACCGGCCCCTGTCTCTGTCCTCCACATCCGGGCAAAGCTCCAGGGGAGTGGATGTATGTAGCAATCCTGGGCGCCAACAGGATAGTGCCTCTGCATGCCGCTGCCGACACTCCAAGCGCGCTCTACTTCATAGGTCCATCCTGAGCTGCCAGCGCAGCTGCAGCAGCTGTCGTCAATCCCACAACTGCAACCCAAACAGCCACAAGCTCCGTCGTCTGCATGTGAGCAACGAAGCTATGGGTGTGCTGCTGCTGGTGCTGCTGCTGCTGCTGTTGGTGGTGCTGTCGGTGCTGGTGCTGCTGATGCTGCTCCAGACGCTGCTGGTATTGCTGCTGCGGCTTCTGGCATGGCCAATGCTTCAACAACTCCGTAACCGCGCGCCAACCTTCAGCACGTCCTGAGCTGGCGCTGCTCTCCACAAACGCGCTCCAGCTCCGAGCTCCGTCCTCCGCATGCGGACAGCACTGCAGCAGAGTAGACATGGCAGTCCTGGGCGCCAACAGGCGCCTGCACGGAGGTCGGTCACAGGTACCTGCTCGCCTGTCTCCTGAAGTGCAGGTGCAGGTCTAGACGATCGCTGTTGCCACCAACCTCGCTTAGCCTGCTTGCGAGCTGCTTCCTGCTCTACTGCACACCGTGGCGCTGCATGCGAGCCTCCAAGCTGAGCGACAACCGCCCCCGAGCGTGTGACACGTGTCAAAATGACACGCGTCACCCAGTGAATCTGCGTAGTGAAAGCTCTCTGAGCCTATCCACGTGTCAATATAAAAGGCCACGTGGCCCGCTTCACCGCCTAAGAGATCCGGGTTTTTTCCCTCGAGCCGAGGCAGGCGGTGGCCGCAGACGGCGGCGACCCCAGAATAAATTCGCCAGTCCCCTAAACTCTCGCCCAAGCCCCATCCGCCAGCGCCTCTCGGCCTGCGTCGCTAAACCGTTCTGCACACCAAACCACCGTAATCAAACTCGACGGAAGCCTGGGACGCCCAGGAACAACGCGCGTGCGCGCGCGGGGTCCTCCTAGCTCTAACGAGGGTTAGGGTTAGCCGCCAGAGCTTCGGGCGCGGTAAGGGTTAGCCGCCAGAGCTTCGGGCGCGTCGCGCATCGCGGCGGCTAGCGCAAGATTGAGGTCGCACGGGTTAAAGCTACTTGCGCGGGCGTCCAGCTGTCGGCGCTGGTGCAAATTTATGTGTAAGTACGAATGAGATGGTTTCATTGCATGCGCACAAAGCAGGATCCGACGTGAACATCACATATACATGGTCCATGTGCATGTAAGTTGCTGTCCTGGAAAAGTCAAGCGAGCTGTCGCGTGCATGCTACGCGCCGCTGCCGTCCGCGGCATAACGCCCGGGGCCCCGTCATCAGCAGCGAGCCTACCGTAGTGCTGGCCCTTGTAGCTGATGCGCAGCACTAGCACACCTCGACCGGTACCACGTACAGTTCCGGTAGCGCCTGCAAGTTCCCCCCTCACCATCACTCATGCATTTGACAGCAGAGTAAGCGCGCGCAAAGTGCGAGCAGCGACACTCCAGGGGAGTGGTTGTTGCAGCAATCGGCGGCGTCATCAGGCCTCACAATGGTGTCATCGCAGGTGGGTTCTGCACTGCTGCTGCTGCTGCTGCTGCTGGTGGTGGTGCTGGCAAGCCCACAAGGCTGAATGCGCTCCAGCCCCCAACTGCGGGCAACACTCCCAATGAGTAATTGTCGCAATCATGGGCGCCATCAGGCCCAGGAGGTGCCTCTGCATGCAGGTGCGGAAAAGTGCTGCAGCGAGCGACTCCATGAGCGCCTCCAGCCCCCTGCTGCTGCTGCTGGCAGCTCCTGCTGCTGCTGGCGCTGGCGCCCTGCATCCGCGCGCTCTAGCCCTACTCCTCCGCATGTAGGCAATGCTCCGAAGGAGAGCATGTAGCAATCCTGAGCACCATTAAGCCCCAGGATAGTGCCTTTGCATAAAGCTTGCTGTAGGCTGACATGAACGACGCTACCTTCCACACTCTCCTCATCATGATGGCCTCCTGGTGTCAACGAGCTGCCAGACTTGGTAGCGCGCCCTACAAGATAATCGTATCCTCGGCCTCTAGCGCTGCAACGTGCCTGCCCGCTTGACAGCCCAGCCGCCGCCTACGCCCCTCGCCAAGTAGCAACGAGCAAGCGATCGCGCTGTCAAGCAGACGACTCAGCTGCCCTTTCGATGATAATCCCTTCCGCCGTGTAGAGGAGCAGCTGCACAGACAGCTCCAACAGCGCTTGCAATTTGTGTACACAGCATCCCTCTAGCGACAGCAATTGCTAAGGAGCAGCGAACCAATGACGACACGTGTCAAAATGCCACGCGTCACTCAGTCAATCTGCGTAGTGAAAGCTCTCTGAGCCCATCCACGTGGCGGCCACGTGTCTCAGAGCGCGCGAGCGTTGAGGCCATCCACGTGGCTCAACCAGCATGGTTTTTGAGGAGCTAGCTCTCGCCCCACGGCCTGCCGCTGCCCGCCGTTGGCAGGCGCGAGGTACTTTGCAGCAGCGGACCTGGCGCACCTGCTCCGGCGGTCTCCCGTGCCCTCCTTCGGAAGATCGTGTTGTCAATTTTCGAGGTGTGGGGAGGCGCTATCCACGGGGCTGAAGCGGAAACCTAGCTCTAACGAGCTAGGAACTTGAACTTTGAATAAATTCATCTAAGTCGCACATGTTCAGCAGGTACAGTTGTGAAGTAGGTGGTCTTACGATGTGACAGCTTCCAGCGCAGCGATTACCCGGATGCACGCAAAAGTTGCCACCTTAATGATTGAGGTTTTGACATGTGACACGGTGACAAGGTTTTGGCTCTAGTGTGGAACAGCTCATAGGACTTTGCTGTTCTCACAGTCTGGCTATATGATGTCTTAGGTTGTCCGTTCAGAGGACCTTAATGTTTGTGATACAAAGTCCATGTCACAGTGCAGTTCAAGTGCTGTGTACACCTTTGACTGTACTGTACAAGTGTACTTCAGGCCAGTTCACCTGAGGACCGTTCCTAGGAATTTGCTTGGACTGTTCCAGGAACTACTTGCACAGAACAATCTGGGGCAGCATCTCTGTGGCTTGCTTGGGTACTAACTCTTGCTAGCCAGCTGCTGGACAGCAGGGACTCATTGGAGCTGAGCCATCACCGATACACCAGGTGTGTGGTCTTTTCTCCATGCAAGTGGTTAGCCTACATCCTGAGAGTGAGCTCCTGTTTCCCAGAAGGGCTTGGCCTGCTCATGGAGCATCCCCAGAGGCCTTTCCTTTCGGATCATGGCTCAGCTCCAACTCTCGGGATAACACCAGCGTAGCGCGGAATCACTTTTAGCGCGCCGTATACCCAATGTGACGTCCTCCCAGAGAAGTTGCATTGATGAGTTGCACACTACCATGCCAGGCTTGCTACTGCGCTTAGCCCGACGAGTAGCGGCACAGTGTTTGCAACGGAATAACTCAGATCTGCATGACATGCAACGCGGCGATCAAAGGCCGAGCTCAGAACGTTGCACCTGGAGCCGCGACATGCATGCTCGTAGCAACATCGCATGTGCGCTCAACCCTCTTACGACTGGACACTGTCGAACGGGTGCTACAGCGGTAGTCCTCATGGCAAGGAAGGCACGCGGTAGTACTGATCACACTGCCGCGTACAGGCCTGGACGACGCCGGGAACGTCGTTGCTACCCAGCCCTGACTGCTAGGCATTTTACATAGCCGATGCAGGCCCAGCAATACACCCACTGAAGATTCAGCGTCTTCTGCAAAGAGGGGGTGTTGACAGCTGGATTTAATCATGGGCAAAGTGTCTTGGCAATCATGTCAAACATGCTGTATCCGAGGGGCGAGAGCCTGCCTGACGTACGCATGCACGGGACATGTTGTCATTGCTATGCCATGCAGAGCGACCTGCAACAAGCGTAACGGGAGTACATAAGGAGAATCATGGCGGATAGCGTATCAAGATCGGCGACGGACAGCTCCGGGGAGGCTGGAACGACCCCGGGAGGCGGGGGGAACGGTGGCGGTGTGCAGCAGCAAGCGCTCGTGCCCCCCGAGCAGCAGCCGGCGACGCAACCCTTCACGTCGTCGGCCGGTCTAACCTCATCAGCGACGTCGAGCGCCGCCCCCTCGACCGTCGCAGTGACGGCGACCACCACCGCCCCCGCAACCGGAGCCGCCCCGGTGTCGCTCCCTGCTTCCACGGACCCCTCCGGCGCGGGTCTTGGCGTCCCGCCTACGACCTCCGCTCCTCAACCCGACTTCAACGAGATACTGCAAGGGCTGCGTCGCGCCCTGCCGCTGATGCCAGAGGGCGCCCTGGCTCAGCTCGCGGGACGCGCCGTCAAGGAGGCGGCCGAGATGACGTCCCCCGTCTCATTTCTCGGCACTCGTCCGCCGGCCTCATCAGCGCGCCCCTCCTTCACGCCAGGCTTCGCGCCCTTCTACCACGCACCAGACCCTTTCGCCACGCGCACGACTCTGCCTCCTTCCCTCACTGCGGTGCCCACCGCGGCAGAGCTGGAAGCGACGGTCCAGGAGCTTGAGCGCGCGCTGGATCAACGCATCAACACCACCCTCGAGAGCAGCCACGTGGCCGAGCGCGAGCTCAAGGACGCCGAGCAGCGCGCCGCCGCCGTCGAGCGCGACCGTCGTAACAGCCGCCCCAGCCCTGTGGCGAACCCCTCGCAGCTGCAGCTCTCGCTGCTGCAGGGGCAGGAGGCTGAGTACGCTCACCGCTTGGAGGTCGTGCGACGGCAGCAGGCGATCCTGTCGCGTAACCACCACCTGCTCGTCGAGCGCCTGCACCGCTACACGCGCATCAAGGAGTACCTGCTGGAGGCCAAGCGCGCCGGGCCCCCAGCGCTGCACCAGTTCGTGCAGGAGACTGCCCCGCGCCTGCTGGCCGATGCGGCGCAGTGGGACGCGCGCGACCTTCGAGAGGACCCAGCGTCGGCCTCACCGGCACGGGCCTTCCCTTCGCGCCCCCCACAGACCACTACTCCGTTCGGCATGGGA
>JAFCMP010000181.1:0-107672 GCA_017506865.1 Tribonema minus
CGACCTCGATCACCCCTTTCGCCTTCATAAAGCCCTCAAGCACCTTTGCTGTCAAGCCGAGCCGAAGCAGCTCCGCGTCCGTCTCGGCATCGTATAGGCCCTCTATGACTGCTTGCGTGGGGTAGTGGAGCCCGCCCACCCTGCAGCGGTGGGCCGCGAGAGTCTTCGACTCGCTGTGCGCGAGGGTCAGGCCGAAGTGCTCGGCGATGGCTTCTTTGACGGGGTCGACGGTCAACTCGACTTTTCGTGGCTGGTGCGAGTAGGGGAGGGGTACGCGCAGCATGTCTTCGATGCACGGAATCTCGTGTTCCTCTGTGTTGGCGCCGCAGTAGTCAGAGAAGGCGCAGCCATGCGGCGCGGCGCCGACCTCGTTGGCGGCGGCTGCGCGCTTGGCGATATCCTGCGCTCTGCAACGCTGGCGCTCCGTGAATGCTGCGATGTCCTCGTAGCCGTGCATACGGCAGAAGTCGTCATCGCGCTTGCGCTTGAACGGTAAGATCTTGTCCTCGAGAGCGTCTCGAATCTCGTGCAGATCGCATGCTGCGTCGAGCTGATCGATGGCCGATCTCAGCCCGGCTAGGCGTGCTGTGCTCTGCTTGAGCTGCTCCTGGAGAAACTCTTCCCTGTCCGGATGACGCTCCGAGCGCTGCAGCGGGTGCACAGCGCGAACGCTAGGCAACTCGACGCCGTCGATCTCCTTTATCGCAAACTTCGAAATGTGGTAGTTGAACTCCTCAGAGAAAGCGGGGAATGGCATGTCGGAGACATCCAGAATGACCACTGCGTCCTTCTCTTCTGAGCGGTCCAGTGAGATGCTGACCTCTCTGGGAGCTGTGGGATTGATAGGGGAGCGTGGGGAGTACGCAGGGGAGGTGGGGCTGTACGCAGGGGAGGTGGGGCTGTATGCAGGGCTGTAGCTGGGGCTGGAAGGGGGGGAGCGGGCCTTGCGGTGCATGAGAGCGCAGCGCTGATGCGGTGCCGCAGCTGCGTTATTTCTCAGGTGTGTGCTCTGTGCCAGTGCTTTCTGAATAATTGATGTCACTTCGCCTGGGACTTCAACTGGGATTTTTAGTTTCACCACTATTTGCATCTGTTGAGTCCACTGTGCTGAGTGCCTCCTCAATGCTTTTGGGATCACACCCCTGCACCACGAGAGATGTTCTGCCGTTCCGCATGATGACGATTGACGGCAACATGTCGATGCCGAGCGCTTGTGCGCATCGCAACATGCTCGCATTTGCGCCGAGGCACACAACATAGCAAGGCGGAGCGTTGTCCCTGTTAGATGCTACCTCCATGCAAGCCACTGCATGCTTGCACGCCGACCCTGTGCGCGAGTGAAAGAGCAAAGCGCCATCGCGCACGCGGTGCAACTCGCTCATATCCATGATGGTGGTCACGAAGGCCCTTGCGCAGCTTGCCAGGAGCACGAGCGTTAGGACCCGCATTGTCGCAGGTTGCCAATATTTTTTCAGCCACATGCGAGATGGGGCTCAAAAAATCTCAGTACGGAGAAGACAGACCTCTCACATGGCGACTGTCATCGCATCGAAAGACGCCACGACAGACGCGTTCGCCGTGCTCTCGATGGTGTCAAACACGTTCGGGAGCATAAGTGTGAAGTGGACGAATCCTGCAAAGAGCACAGCGACCTATCAATTGACGTATCGCAAAACGGGTGAGACTAGCAATTCTGGTACTCCCGTCGTCATCGCCGCAGACGCTGGTGTCGTGACCAACACCACTATCCCAGGACTCGAGGCCGCGACGAACTACACATTTGCCCTTGAGAGACTAGAAAACGGCTCCTACGTGCCTCAGACGCAGGGCACCGGCGCCTTTTCTCGAACAACGTATTCAGTCGACTTGGCCGCGAGCGTCGGTCCCGATTCGGCACTCGTACAATTTACTGACCTTGGTGCTGCAGTCAGCGGCATCACCTTTCAAGTTCTACTGAACGGCCAAGCCCTCACGGGCACCCCTGTATCCACAGCAGGGAAGCTACAGCTTCTGCTGTCAACGCTCTCACCGTTGACAACGTATCAATGGCAGGTGAGAGCGATAGAGGGCTCGGCGCAAGTGAGTCTCGGCACGCAGTCGTTCACAACATCCTCGGCCGGCACGTTGAGGGTGGGGTCTGTGCACGCATCTGAGACATATGTTAGTTGGGCGGGCACCGCGGGCGGGTCATATCGACTTGTGAATGCCTCGACAGGCGCAGTGATGGCAGATTCCCTTGGAGGGACAGGAGGCACGACGCTGCGCCCTCTGCTTCCCGCAACGCCTTATTCTGTCGGCATCGAGTCTCTTCGCCCCGATGGATCGACATGGGCACGGGATGCTGTGGCGTCGTTTACGACTGCAAGTAGCGTGCTGTCCATCGAAAGCTCCGGAAGCTCACAGATGACGATGGCTTGGACGCCCGCCTACGATGGTGCGAAGTACGTGCTGACCTATTCGACGGCCGCCATCGACGGCGCTGCTGCTGGCGCAACACACTCGGTAAGCACCACCGCCTTGAGCAGCACCGTCACAGGGCTGTCCGCCAACACGGCATACACATTCGCGCTTCTGGTCGAGGAGACTGGTGGCCTAGTCGGCCTGTCCCTGGTGAGTATGGGCACAACACCAGAGGAGACGGCCGCGCACGTCGATGCCATGGTCGCGGACATCCCTGCAGATTTTGTGACCACGGTTCAACCGGATGAGGTGGCTGTCTCCTCTGCTGCAGCACTGCAGGATCCTGCCTCTGTCCCTGCGAAAGTATTTTCTGGGTCGCTGGTGCCGACGACTGCTGCCGGACTGAAAACCAGCGAGTACGTCGCCATCGGCGTCGTCGTGTCACTCATCGTTATCGCACTGGGCATGACCCTGGCCAGGCGCAAGCCTAAACCTTGATTACCTTAATACCCTTGGCAGACCCTGTCAAGGCAGTTCGGGATGGGACTTCCCAAGTGGGACACTGTTCCCAATCCAAGTTGCGCGGTACACCAGATGTCAGATGGGATGCCTTCACTTTCACTCTCCTCAGTCACACGCCCACATCATCATGGGATGCCTCAGGTCGCCACGTTTCATTGAGAGCCTCCACTTTGAGATTGAGAATAACCCATACGCAGAATGGCGCAGGAGTGGGTCTGCATTCGTCATTTCGGACAGGAATCTGTTTATTCAGGCAGCCACCAAGCGGTGGACATGGAGCTGTTTCCAGCGACAGCTGTCCCTATGGGGCTTTAAACTCCTGGAGGCAAACACGTGGTTCTGCGCCTGGTTCCACAGGGGCTGCGATCTGCGTGGCATCAGGCGCAAGGCGGACAGGCGAGGACTGCTGCCTAGGGGCGAGGACCTCTACCGGTGGGTTCTGGAACGGAGCTGCATCCCCAATCTCCCCTACCATGAAGCGCCTGGCGAAGGGCAGACCGTGTCCTCTACACATGAGCCTCCGGCCGCTCCGCACGCACGTGAGCGGTTTGCTGCACCGTGGATTACTGGCAAGTACGAGTCGTGCGGCGACGAAATGCGCAGCGTTCAGAGCGTGTTTGACCCGAACAGGGCGCCGTTTGAGGGGAGCATGGCCGCGAGCACCACAGAGCACATCGAGAGCGACGCGCCAACCTTTGCGGACGCCGCTCGTGAATGTGTCGACATCACCGGCTGGTTGTGCCTCGACTTGGCGGACAACAGCCTCGACACGATTCAATAAAATGTTTTCATCACCAGAAACCATGCTGTACATTCTTCGGTGCACTCGCACACACTCGCCGATAGCTGTGTTCCTCACTCAAGCTGAAGCACTGTCCGTATGTCGCAGTGTTGGTGACTCATTCGTAGAAAAGTTTGAGGCGAGTCGTCACATGTGCAATGATATTGCGCTCGAGAAGTTGCATTGTGCTACAACAAACGTCCGCTCAGCAAGTGCCGGCGCAATAGCGCGTGGGCGACGCACAGAGGAGGAGCAGCAGATTCAGATAGTCGGCTTGTATTCGATGCGGAAGTCGTCGATCAACGCGGCACTCACGCCCATGGAGGCTGTTTGAGACCTGATGGCAACGAAAAATGCGCAGGTTTCAACTCTAGGCCGTCCCTCATCTGTATGAATGGCCTCTTGTCCGACCCGGTCGGGACGGAAGTTGAAGCCTATCTCTGCTGCCATGGCCAGCAGCAGCTGTCCGTTTCGATCAGCCATCTCACTGTCTCCATCACGGATCGCCTGATCGTACAAGTGACGCTTGAGGAATGTCAGTGAGCTCGACACGACACCGCTAGCATCGCGTCGAGGTGTTGCACCCACCGCCTTCAGAGTCTTTCTGCTCACTGTGTAAGCGTACAGATCCAGTAGCAGTTCCAAGTGCTGTTCACTCCTCGACGATGCCGTGATGAGTTTGCGACGCCTGATGACAAAACTGCACCAACTGTCGGCCAGACCTGTAAGGACTTGATGACCTTGCTGCAGGACACCGGTTTTGGCGGCCGCAACATCTGCAAAAGGCACAGTCCACGATACGAGGAACTTCATGCACAGCATCACTGGCTCTTGCGCCAAGACGTCGAGGGCTTCAATCGTTTGCGGTGGTCGTGCAGCTCGTGCGCGGAAGAGAACCTCAGCCTCTCTACTGAGAGCCTCCAGTGCACGAACCGCGTGCTCGCGCAATGCGTGCCTTTCGTCCACATATGCCTTTGCCGGCAGCCCTTGCGACTTTTTCAGCAATTCCAGTAACTTGAGTGTCCTCGTCGCGCTGTCCGGTGCGGCAATTGTCAGGTCTTTGAACGACGACAACCACGTGTCAAACACGGCCCATGCATCCTGGGGTTCATCCACTCCATCTTCCGACGTGAGAGGCACGGATTGCTGAAGAACCCTCGATACACGCATTCCCGGTGATGCGAGTCCCAACTCTGTCGCTCGTGACATGGCCACGCGCTTCACAAGACGAGGCCTACGCTTCTGCGATGGCTGTGTTCTCCCCAGCTGTTTCTGGCGCTGATCTGTCTCCAAGTCCTCTCGCGGCTCAAGGCAGCCCGTTTCTGATATTCTGCGGTAGAGGTGCAACAGGTGGCCGGTGGCGCTTGAAAAGTCATGTAGCTCTGCTCGCCCGGCGTTCGTTACCCGTGAGCTCAAATTGTTGAATTTATACCAAAGTCCCCCCAGCTTTGCGTACGTAACGTAGTGACCGTAAGCTGCTGCCGTGCCTTGGTGCGCCACCATGCACACAAGCTCATAGATGGCGTCGCCGATGCACACGGTCTCCTCCAGCTGCATCAATGAGTTCACCTTGACAGCTCGTACGCCATCGTACTGCGTTCTTTTTAAAGTGACGACAGCCACCTCTGGGCTGGCTATCAGCTTTGAGTCCCACCGCCTTTGGGGTGTTTTTTCGTCGCACTCTTCACAAAACACGCCGTCTAGTTTTTCAGGTACTCCAGACACTGTGAAGTGTGCATCAAGCGCTTGCTGCATGGTACCCCCCTTCACTGGAACAACCACATACGGGTCCCACCTCAGGTTAACTTGCCTCCTCGTGTAGCACACATCGCACTGCATGATGTCCTCTGTGACGAAATAAAGGAATCTTCCCACGCTGTGCTCATCGTTTATCCCTGCTTTGACACTTTCCTCATCTTGGATGTGCGCGAAGAACAAGTGATTGAGGATTTCGCTTGAATCGTACTGCACGACCCTCCCGTCCGCGTCTTTTTCAAGATCATAGAGCGGCGCAATGCTGTGCTCTGTGAAGGACTCACAGGCAGTTCCTCGTAGTATACACTCTCCGAGGTTTCGTATCGCTGTGAACCGTCCATGCGCATCGCTGTTGGTGACGACCGCTGACTGCACGCTTGTTTCCTGGCCGAGCAGCTTGAATGGCGCCTCCTTGTCCATGACAACATCAAAGTCGGCGCTGCTGCCCTGGTAGTGAGACAGCGCAATCGCCAGAAGCTGCAGACCTGCCAGAGCGAAACACGTGTTTCCATGATTGGGCAGCTCGTGGGGGTTGTACCTCTCTTCATCGTCTCGCTCGATAGGGACAATCACTCCAGCTGTGTTTCTTTGCGTGTCTGGGACTGTGCTCATGGCGGCTGCTGTAGCTAATGTGGTGTCGCCATCTGGTCCCGCACCATCGTTGTGCGCCATTGGAACTTGCTCGCCAGCGGTTTGAAGTCCTGAACGAGAGTCATCAGCGACCTCCGGTGCGGAATCTGATAAAGTATCAGCGTGTGGTGTCTCATCTGCAATTTCCATCGCTGAATCGGATGACGAAGCCGGCCTTCCGCTGTCACCAGCATCTTCCGCTCCGGAAACAGAAGATGAATATGAGAGTCTTTTGGTTTCAGGAGTATGCAGCTGAGGATCAGCGGACGGTAATAGGTGTCCGTTGTCAGATACTAACGATGAGCGCCTTTTCTCAGTTGTATGGCTGCCAGCAGCATCATGGACTCCTCCTTCTCGCGCTTGCTCGGTGCCCGCATCGTGGCCCGCATCGTGGGGTGCAGAGAGGACAGTGTCTGAATCAGATGACGAGGACAAACTCCTGTTGTCCCCAGGCTCTGGTCCGGAATCAGAAGAGAGCGAAGAGAGCCTTCTGTTTTCAGCAGTGCGCAGCTGAGGACCAGAAGCCGTCGGCATCAGGTGTTCGCTATCAGAAGACAACGACGAACGATCTCTCTCAGTTGTATAGCTGCCATCAGCATCATGAAATCCTTCTGTGCCTGGATCATCACCGCGTGCAGAGACGGTATCTGAAAACGATGAGCTGTCGCCAGTAACATCCAGTCCAGACTCAGAGGATAGAGACGAGCGTCTTCTGTCAGCACCCTTCAAACCGGAGTCAGAAGACAATGACATTGTGTCGGGTGGGTCGTCACCTTCATCATCATGGAATCCTTCACTCATTTGCCCTGAGCCTTCTTTGTCATCTTGACTCACTGTCTGTGAGCGATCACTGGCACCAGATGCAGTATCGGCAGGCCTCATCACGAGCTCATCCACCGCACCTACCCTACCTCTCTCTGTGTATGTGTCATCCGAAGGACTGCTCTTGATGAATGTGTCTGCGCCAAACGTGACAGACTTTCGAGGTGTTGCTTGGCTGCCCGTCGAACTGTCAGCACCCTTGAACTGTTCTGACAGAGGCATACGCAGAAGTCTCTGCACCAACGGCGCTCGGCGGAGTGGCTTCACAATGATGGCGTACTTATCCTCCTCCTCCAGATCGCTGTCTTCGTCCTCCTCGTAGTCCGCAAACATATTGAGTTGCTGAGCCGTGTTGCGAAGATCGACAATTTTGGAGTGACCAAAGGTCATGAGGAGGCTTCCGTCTCGGTTGAGCTGAGTACAACCGCCGCAAGACGGCGAGGCACTGAGCTTTGAATGACTAAACGTTAGCAATCTCATGTTGTATCATGAGCGACGTACAAAAAAACCTCGCCCCTAGCCAAATTGTTGGAGGAGAATCTCAAGAAGCGCGCAATTGAGGTTTGGAGCTCAAGTAAATGTTCCCAAAACAATTCCCAGATCAGCGTTTTTCTCCACTGGCTGATTTACTATTGTCTCATTCACAACGCTCTCACAACGTGTGCCATGAACTCAGGATGTGGTCGCTCATTTGAGCTGTCGCAGGGTTTTGTTCAGAAGTTTGCTGATGTGCAGCCTGATTTCGGCTTCAATGGCCTTGGTGAGCTTGTTTTGCGGCGTACTTACTCCCGTGTGACGGAGACCGGGGTCAGAGAGCGCTGGTTCGAAACATGCCAGCGGGTTGTGGAAGGGACGTTCTCAATGCAACAAGCATGGATGGCACAGCAACGTCTACCGTGGGATGCGGGCAGAGCAAGGCTGGATGCAGAAGACATGTACAGGAGAATGTTTGAGATGAAGTTTTTGCCCCCAGGGCGAGGCCTGTGGGCAATGGGATCGACTCTCACCGCCGACCGAGGATGTTTTGCTGCTTTGCACAACTGTTCCTTCGTCAGCACGCGAAACATTGCGCAATATGGCGCTTCCCCGTTCGCCATGGCGATGTCACAGAGCATGCTCGGCATCGGAGTCGGCTTCGATGTGACCGGCGCGGGAGACATTCTCATCAAGGCACCCGGTCCTGGTGCTGTGCACCTTGTCGCTGACTCCCGTGAGGGATGGGTACACTCCCTCGAGGTGCTCCTAGAAGCCTTTTTCCATGGTGCCACGATGCCCCAGTTTGACTACTCCGGAGTGCGTCCCGCTGGCACTGTCATCCGGGGCTTCGGCGGCAGCTCCCAGGGCCCGGATCCTCTGAAACAGCTGCATCGAGACGTCACCGTAACGCTCGGCGCGCTCATCGGTCGCCCAATCACAACGACAGCAATTGTCGACATCTTCAACCAGATCGGATGCTGCATCGTGAGTGGATCCGTCAGAAGGTGAGTTCCTGATCTATCTCCTGATACTTTTGACGCAACGAGCGCATACTGACTGCGCTTGCTTTTGCATGTGGTCTTTCAGGTCGGCAGAGATTGCAGTGGGCGATTACGACGATGTGGAGTTCCTCGACCTCAAGGATAACACCAAGAATCCCCATCGCGCAGCCTTCTCTTGGGCCAGTAACAACTCCGTGAAATCTCCCATCGGGGCTGATTACGAGGGTATAGCGGAGAGGATGAGATTGAACGGGGAGCCTGGCATCATCTGGCTCGAGAACGCGAGGGAGTTCGGGCGCATGCGCGACGCGGCGAACGCGCTTGACTACCGCGTGTGCGGCTGCAACCCCTGTGTGAGTACAGCACCATATGCATAGTGTTGGCGCTGCATTGAAACTCCATGTGTGTGTTCTGACCCAGTCTTTGTGCCTTCACAGGCTGAGCAGACTCTGGAGGACTGTGAGTTGTGCTGCCTTGTGGAGGTGTTCCCTGCTCGAGCTGACGACTACGACGACTTTGAGCGGACTCTGGAGTGCGCCCTTCTCTACGCTAAAACGGTCACCCTGGGAGCAACGGAGTGGCCAGAAGTCAATGAGGTGCTGCTGCGCAACAGACGCGTCGGATTGTCGTTGACCGGAATCGCGCAGTTCGTCGCCGCTCGCGACATTGAGTCACTGCGACAGTGGTGCGAAGAGGGATACAGAGTGGTCAGAAGCACGGATGCCAAGCTCTCGGAGAGGTTTGCAGTTCCCAGATCCATCAAGCTCACATCGGTGAAGCCGTCGGGAACCGTGTCCCTGTTGGCAGGGGCCACGCCTGGGGTTCACTTCCCTGACAGTCGCTTTTACCTGCGCCGCGTGCGAATGGCGAAGGACTCCGATCTGCTTGCGCCCCTCGAGACCGCTGGCTATCCTATCGAGGACTGCGCCATGGGGACCAGGAACACGGTCGTCGTGTCTTTCCCAATTGATGCCGGAGAAGGCGTGAAGACGCTGGAGGATGCGACCATGTGGGAGCAGCTCGCGATGGCGGCCTTCATGCAGCGCTACTGGGCAGATAACGCCGTCAGCGTGACGGTCACCTTCAGCACGACGGAGTCAGCGCACATAGCGACAGCACTCAACTTTTATCAGTATCAGCTCAAGGCTGTGTCCTTTCTGCCTCGCCTCGAAGGAGGTGTGTACAAGCAGATGCCGTACGAGAAGATGTCAGAGGCAGAGTTCAGAGAGTTGAGCGCAGAGATCACGGCAGTGGTTTTCGGCAAAAGGTCAACAACGCCTCACCAAGTGGCTGCGGAGGAGGAAGATTTCGGCGAGCAGTTCTGCTCAAGTGAGATATGCATGAGGCTCTAAGATGCTGCGTCAGAGGGAAAATGCGTCGCTAAGTACGTCGCATTTCGACTCGCCATGTGCCATGCACGGCACAACTGAGTTTGTACGACGGTGGAAAAATGCATAACAAAAAAAAGGCTCTCTGCAAATGAGTTTCTTTCATGTTGCCAAGGTTTTTGTCGATCTGAGCAGCGACTCTATAGGTAATGAATGGTCCGACATACGAGACACCGCGCTGAGAGGGCGTCTTGTGCCCTCAAAGGCGCATGGATTTGAGCTCATTTCAGCAAGCGAGCATGCTGTGGTCTTCTCATTCACAGCAAAGCGCACACAAGAAGCGTGGGTTGCGCATGTCAACGCGTGCACGTCGCACGCAATTCATGTTGTCGTCGAGCTCTGCATGCGCAGCGGTAACTTCGCCAGCACCTGAGATGCACAGCTGCGCTCAACGCCGGACGTGCTGCGCGGCCGTGGCATGGCTTTTGTCCGCGTCGGCCTTCCCCTGCAACACCGCGTCCGCCAGTCCGTATACGAACTCCCCGCTTTCATGGCGGACACCAAACCATGACTGATCGCACCAGACTGTACACGGCCACTTCTCCATGCTGCAGAGGTTTGCTGTGCGGTGATAGAACTCGCGAACCCGCGGATCCCCCCGTCGCGCTTGGTCATTTCGAGCACCGACGCCAAATTCATCCCACACCATTGTAACGTGACCAGACCTAGCAATCCACTTCTTCAACTGCGAGAAGCGCTTGTCGATGGAAGCCGTCACCTCTGCTACAGTGGCAAACACGTCATTGCTGCCATCTTGCAGTGCAAACTCGGGGGGGCCGTAGGTATGCACGCTCAAGGCGAGCCTGGCATCCTTGCCTGCCCCGGGCAGGTCTGCAGCCGTCGGATACACAGCTTTCGCACCGAAAGGTGACCCCATGTCGTTACCCATGCAAAGAATGCACCGGGTCGTTGTCACCGCCCGAATGGCGTCGTAGCCCCACTGATTCACGAGGCGCGTCTTGGCGATGTCAAAATTGCTCGGTGGCTCGTTGAGGACCTGGAAGATGAGAGCGTCATCGCTGATGTCCGCAAACAAATGCGAGATGTCCGTCCACAATTGTTCAAATGTCGCTTTGAGCGTCGCTGATCCATCGAAGTGATCCTTGAGCCACGACTCATGGTGCGTGTCGACGATGACAAACAGTTTCAGCGACACGGCGTACTTGACAGCCTTTGTGAGTTGCTGCACAAAGTAGGGATCTGACTTCAATTTGCACTTCCCTTTGTACATCCATGTGACTGGGATGCGGACGTGAGTAAAGCCTTTGGCCTTGAAGTCACTGATGGCGCGCTTCACAGAGGTGTCAAAATCAATGGAGTTCGTTCTCGAATCAAAGCGGTTTCCGAGGTTGAACCCTACGCCTAATTTCTGCAAATCAGACGCGAACATGGCTCAATGAAGAGGCCGCAACAAAATAACCTGCGTTTGTCGAAAGAAGGTAAAAATGTTGGTCGCTTCAAAAGTGATGGTTCTTCTTGTGCATCACGGGTTAGAGTACTTGGTTGTGCTCACGAACCCTGCGGACCAGTTCGATTTTGTGCCAGACCTTGAGAAGGCCTTGCGGCGGCGCGTTTGGTATTCAGATTGTGCTTGCATCGATAACATAAAAGTCAGTACTTTACACATTGTCGGACACAGTGGTTGCGACGACAGGTTACTTCGCAGCGCCTACTACAAAGCGCGGAAGGATTCTTGGTTCGCATCAAATGTGCCGTGCACTCGCACAATTGATCAGGAGCTTGTCCAGGACATGGTGCTGACGCAGTCGGAGGTGGAAGAGCTGCAGGCGGTGCTTGCTCACCCGCTCATATCTGGCAATGTGAAGTCGCACGGCTGGTTTGACTCCGTATACGTGCACTAAGGTGTGCAAGTTGCTGTGCTTTTTTCTTGCGGCAGTGTACAACACAACATGCAGCTGGCCTTCGTTCTCATGATCGCAGCAGGCGCACGTGTGTGCAATGCTGCCGAATGTGACCGCTTCTTTGACATAACCATGCCAGCCTGCGCTGCCGATGCGCAGTGTTCTGACTGCTTCGCAGCTCACACGCCGATTCCCGCTGCTGGGTTGCCCAAGACTTGTTATGAGTACATGGAACTCATATATCACCAGTTCCCAATTCCTGCGGAGGAGTGCAATGTGTACGATTCCGGCATATTCGGAAAAGTCATCCGCTGCGAGGCAAAGATGGCAACAGGAAATGCGCAGTGTTTGAGAGGCTCATCAAGGCCAACAGCAACGGCAAGGCCAACGATCGTTGAGCCTGTACCTACTGAAGTACACTCAACACTGCCACCAACGATCGTTGAGCCTGTACCTACTGAGGCACACTCAACACTGCCACCAACGATCTCTCCGCCCAGGCCGACGCCACACGGGTCCCCCACGCCGCAGATTACAGCACAGCCCACATTGCAGGGCACAGTACACGGCACAGCACGGGGCACAGCAGAGCCCACAACAGAGCAGAGCGCGGCCAGCGTTTTGAGAGCAGGCACCGTCGCTTCGGCTCTAATAATTGCTATGGTGATGACTTTGTGAGGGAGCAGCACCATGAAAGCGGTAACAGACTAATACACACACACCGGGGGTTGTATTTAAGCGACGCTCGGATCAAGTTCCTCGTTCACTCCGTTGTTCTCTGCCTCCAGTGCCGCTTTCTTCGCCCTCTTGCTCACCGGGAAGTGCGGCGATAACAGCCGGCACAGTGAAAAGTATGTGACGGCGTCATTCTCACCAGGCTTCAGGAGAGCTTTGAGCTTGTCGTCAAAAACGATCTGCTTGCCCTGCGTGAGCCCGTTCTCCTTGACATAGGCATTGAGCTTTGCGACTGCCTCAGTACGTGCTAGCAGCTGGCCACTGGGCAGGCCGAAGAACTCCAGTAACTCCTCTGACACCGGGCCGGGCGCAGCGATGCCGAACTTGGGGCGTTGTTCATCTGTAGCGGCTGCCTTGCGCTTTCCGCGCCGAGGACGTGCAGCTTTGTGCTTCAACAGGTTATCCGCAACCCAGGAGATGAGGCGAAGGTGCGCTGTGTCACGCCAGTCTTCGCCGGCGGCGTTGCTCGCGCGGTCAACGATGGCAGTCACGTCTTCGTCCCAGCTCTCTTCACCTATGTTGCGACGGAGCTTGGCAGCGATGGAGCGAAGAGCCACCTTCCCGTCCAGACCGATCGCGTCCTTTGCAATGGCGACAGCGCCTTCGCTGGACTTGAGAGGGGGAATCACGAGGGTGGGAAGGCAGGGGCTGAACACCCACATGTCATCGTGAGCGTCCTCTCCGAACAGCTCTGCAATCTTGGCCTCAGCGGCGAGAGAGTCCTTCACCTGCTGGAGGTAGGAGACGGGGCGGCGTGAAAACCACTGAGGCGGGCACCAAGGGGATGGGTGCCTTGCCTTGTTGGACTTCTTGGCCAAGTCGGGCCTGGCGACCACTTGGAAGGGTAGAAGTCTGCATTTGCTGTTTGCAGGAGGGCCGGTACCCCTCACCGCCATCCACAGCTGCTCGGAGCAGGAACGGGACAGCTGTGCGCCGGGGAGCTCATTTGCAATCCACCAGTCAGGGGCCGCAATGACCTTGACCCGCGGGCCACGTGGCTTCTTGGCTCCGTCTTCGAGCTGCGCAGGCGCAGGCGACGGCGTGTTGGATGGCTGCTCGGCGATGCTCACGACCGCAGCGACAGAGTGAAACGTGAATCCCCACTTCTCGATCAGAGAGGCTGCGATGCCAGCAGTTGTTGTGCTGCACCAGAGGAACAGCGCAGCGTCGTCAGCACTCATCGCCGAGATGGGCAGCGACGCGAGCTGCTCCTCGGACAGAGCGTGCCAGGGCGTGTTGATGTAGAGACAGTCAAACTTGGGGGTGGACTGGACAGACGCGTGTATGGCGGCAATTGCTGCATCCACCTCCTCTGATGTCACAGCGGGCACGGCAACTGGTGCCGGGTCGGCCTCCGCGGGCGGTGTGGCACTCTCAGTGTCGGGACCTGCGACTTCGGCGGCAGGGACGTCCGGGTCGACGGCACCAGGGCCTGATACAGTGGAGTCCGCGATGGCGGCATCGTTGAGATTGATTGTGGGTGTGTCCATTCTGCGTGTGTGAGAGAAGGTTGTGAAGGTACCAACATTTTTACAGCTTTCCCAGGAGCGCATTCCGCCCACCATTTCCCAATTTTTAAGTGCACGGTACGTGAACTGGGAGACAACCCTTGTCGTTGTGTGTCAGTCACTACTAGCACGCCATGTCCATGACACTGGCAGACGATGCCGAAGCACATTCAGAGGACATCGCTGCGCCGCGAGGCGAGGAGGAGGAAGCTCTACCTGCACCGTCATTTCATGAGAGTGTCGCCATGTATCTCCAAGGGCAAGTGCTGGGGAAGTCGACACAGCTCGCAAAGCTCGGAGAGAGGGCCCAACAGCTCACAGCGGAGATACAGCAGCGCAACGCTTCTCTCAATGAAGTGCGCTCACAACAGCTTCACGTGCAGGGAGCACTGGCGGCAGTCCGAGATCTGGCTACCCGTGTAGAACAAATGCACGTGTCAGCGTCAACTCCTGTGGAGGAGTGATTGAAGTTGCACCTCCAATGACAATTCTCTTCTAAGCACGTTTCGCTGTCTTCATAGTCTTGCACTGCTGCGATGTACTTCCGCATGCTATGAAAGTGAAGATCAAGCAGGCTGGGTACATCGCGTTTTGGCTCAGCAGTGCCGATGTGAGTGACAACGCAGGTCTCCGTGTAGCCTGGAAAGCACTTGCAAACTGGGTCTGCGCCGTTCATGAACGTCATCGCTGTTGGCAGATGGACTTGGAATGCATCGCGAAATGCGCTGTCGCCAACTTTTGGCGATGCGAATCCGATGAAACTCACTCGACCGGGGTATGCGATGGCTGCCTCGAGAGCACCGAAAGCGCTGATCGCCGCGCCACTACTGTGGCCTGTGAAGACAAGTGCATTGCCATGTGCGCTCATGTGCTCCGTGATGACTTCAGTCACGAGGGGCCGAAGTGCGCGATACTGTTTGAGCATGCCGCTGTGCGCTTTGACACTGGCACCAGCTTCTGCAAATTGCACCTTATCGAGCTCCAAATTGCGCATCCAGTCAACCAAACTGTCAGTTCCCCTGACAGCCAGTACCGCTTCGCGGCCTTGGGGTATGAAGTACGCTTGGGTGTCATTTTTCGCATCACCGAAGAACATGGGAGGTCGAGTTGCATCGACGAGAGCTTTCCAAATGTCAGGCTCCGAGTACGTTTGCGGGAGCTCGCCACGACCTACGGCAAAGGCTCTATTCACCTCAGGTAGCGCGCGATAAGACAGGTATGCAAGACGGGCCAGGGCGAGGAGTCGCATTTCCCTCGAGTGTACAATTTTTTTTCGGTTCGACCGACCTTCGGTCGGGCCTGCCCTTCGGGCAGTCGGCACGTCATCGCCACCTCGACACCCACTCGCGCTTGCCTTCACGACTAACGACAGCATCCTTGTACGGTAAGGATCTCCACTCATACTTGCATTCGTGAGACTCGGCATGTCTATGTCTGGGGCAGAAGAAATATCCACATCTGCACTGAATTCGAGCTGTCAGCTCGATTCTGCGTCGGCACACGGCGCAGCGCTCGCTGATGTGCTGTGGTAAGGGCGGTTTTGGTACATGCGGCGGCGGTTCTTGTGGCATTCCTTTGATATGAAGCTTTCTGCAGACCACACCCATTCTCCTACTCAAGCAAACACAAAAAGTTCAACTGGGACTTCTGCTAAAAATTCCCAGTTTGCCTCAACCGGGATGTTGGTGTCCTGAAGGAGTTGCTTCACACCCAGCACCATGCACCTCACACTGCGGGATAAGCTGCTGCGAGACTGCAGGGACAGTGAGGTGGAGAGTGACGGAGAGACGGTGCGCGATGAAGACGAGGACCAGCTGGAGCCCCAAGGCACTCCGGGTTCGATCAAAGATTTCATCACATCTGACAGAGACGAGGATACCCCGCAGCAGCCCAAGAGACGCCGCTCCTTCAAATTTCAACTCGACACGTCATCGGACGAGGATGATTTCATCGCGCCGCCCGCAAATGCCTCCAAGCGCCGCGTGGACAGGGTGTGCGCAAGGGTCACAAAAAAGTCCAAGCCGCTCGTCCAAGCACACGACGACGGGTATAAGATTGTGGGGGTGAGGACAATGCCGTGCGGCCGGTGCAACTGCTCTGTCCCCTTAACGTTCCACGCCAAGGCTGACTGGCCGAGAGACATGTTTTGGCTGCGATCGACTTGCACACTGTGCAAGACGATCACCTCGCTTTAAATGCAAGCCTGTTTTCAATCATGGACGACCGCCTCATATTTGCATTTGTTGCTTCAACATCCGTAGGATAGCATAGTCTAACTGGTAGTTGTGTTAGCACTCTCCACTCACACACCACCCTCACCGCTATGACTTGCAGACAACATCACTCAACCACCTCATCACCATAACTAAGCCACCGCACAATGCGCCACTTGGAAACTCTCATCGCACAGGTTGCAGGTTCGATTCCCTCGTACGTCGATAGAGAAATTTAATTCCGTACTAAGTGTGCAAAGTTTAGAAGATAGGTAGTGTAGATAATTTTTTCAACACTACATCCGTGTCGCGGCTCAGGTAGCATGCAAAGGTGAACAGGACGACGATGGCACATTGCAGACAACAAATATTTTTTCACGGAGAGGGTGATTGTGCAATGCCACCTGATGCCGATGTGCTGGACACGGTTCAAGGCGTAACAAAGTCCGCCATTCGGCGACTGTGCCGCCGCGGCGGTGTGAAGCGCATCAGTGGCCTGATGTATGAGGAGGTTCGCGGTGTCGTTACACTTTTTTTGAAGGACGTACTGCATGATACGGTTTTATACACTGAGAATGCGCGCCGCAAGACAGTGTCGGCTCTAGATGTGGTGTATGCCCTAAAGCGACGAGGGCATCATCTATACGGTTTTGACCATGAGCAGATGCCAGTTTCAAAACAGAGGCGCAGAGCGGGCATAGGGCCACCTCCGTTGCCCTCGCTGCCAGCTCCGTTACCGCCGCTGCCACCTCCACCGCCCCCTGCACATCCTCCCACGCCCGGATCCTTGCGCTCTGGCGCTCGGGACGCTTTGCGAGCAGGAGACCTGCCCGCCGCGACGGTGTTGACGCGGCCGCGAATCAGGCGTCAAGCGGAAGCAACAAGTTTGGCTCACACCGAAAGACACACCTTCATGTACCAGGCGTTGAGGCACCTGCACGTCATGCACGGCTTTCCATTGCCTGACAATCTGGTGTACAGAATTTCTGTCAAACAAGGCGGCAATCGCCCATCAAGATGTACATTGCAGGCTGCGTCTGCAGACGGCCATGTCACTGATCGAGAATTACAGGTGTTTCTTGACCGCCTTTCCGCCGCACGCACTTGGCTGGCGGTATCGCTGGGTCTGTACAACCGAGGAACACAGTCGGGTCATGCAAATTTGATTGTCTTGGATGGGCGCTCCAAGAACGCCATGGTGTATGAGCCTCACGGCGCTGTGTCTGCAAGTTACACCCACTGTCGCCTTGTGTTACAGCAGCGTATGCAACAACTGGGTTGGACTTGCGACAATGTGTCCGTGCGCTACGTACCGGGCGATGGGCCGCAAACTCTGGAGACCACGGACCAAATCACAACTGACGGCATGGTGCAGACGCCAGGCGGATTCTGCCAGAGTTGGAGTCTGTGGTTTGCTCACCTGACCCTCCTGCGGTGGCGGGATCTAGGCAACCGGCAGATGAAGTTCATAATGGAAGAGGATGTGCAGGAGCGTATCGAGGCTATCGGCGCAGTGGGTAACGCACCGACATATGACGTCGAGGATGATGACAGAGACGAGGATGAAGTCGAAATGGACCGTCTGTCGATGGCACTGCGCCGCTTTATCCTCGGCTTTGCGATACGGCTAACGAAGCTCATGCGCCCGCACTGGGACGGAAGCGCAATCGATTTCTGATTTGCCCATGACCATGTGCACACTTGTCATCATTTTTTTGTGTGTCACGGTATATACCAAAAACATGGTCAAAGCAAAGACTGCGAAGAAGACCTCCAAGCGAGCGCCGACTGCTTTTCAAAAATACATGAAGACCAACCTGCCGAAATTCGCCTCGGACATGGGGTTCGTGAAGGGGAACCCGAAGGCCAGCTCCTGCCAGTACCGTGACGTGTTTGCGGCATGTGCCAAGTCGTGGAAGAAGAATTAGACGCAAACTCAAAATGAGACATAATTTTCTCTCTGGTCCTTAAGCAAAGATGTCGCTGCCTCTAGACAAAGTTGTTTTTTGTATCGCCTCTCAAGTGTTTGATGCAGTCACTCCACTTGAACAGCAGACGAAGATCAGCGCTGAGCAGGTCGAGTACCAGCTGCAGAAAGTGCGAGCTGCGGTCAACAGCACCGACGCCCTCAAGTATTTGACTTGCAGCAATGGCATCTATGCACAACAGATTACGGCGGCGATTGCTGCATGCATGAAAGACGTGCTCGCAGATCGCGCAATCACCCTCGCTGATGTGCCGACGCTGATGAGGTGTGTGCGCACGATCGCTGAGAGTGTCAGTCACGTCAACTCCAAGAGAGACGCGGCTGTGCAGATCGGGGAGCACAGCATAATACCACTGCTAAAGATGATCGTGCTGCTGGTCGCCCAGATGATACTCCCGGCAGCGCAGTTTGAGATTGCCAACGGCATCTTCTGCATATCTTTTGACCTCCTTGCAACAAGAGTTGAACCATTGCTGAAGGCACACGGGTGCTGGTGCATGTGACATGAATAAACTGTGTGTGTGATGCACGCTGGTGCGCAACGACTGTTCACAGCGTCTGTGACCTCCGAGGAAGAATTGAATGGAATTGTGAATGAGCTAAGGGCGAAATAATATTGTAATGATACAAAGGCGCATGGCAGTCACACAGCTTCTCTGTCCTAGCTGCCCAGAGACATTTGCGCATCGAAACGGTCTGCGGTCTCACAGGGTCACCAACCATGCGTACGTCTTTGATCCTCGCATACCTCATGTCACCATCTCGCCCACACCCAGCGACGAGGACCTAGAGCACGCTGCTGGATTTCTCGAAGGAGATGCCTGCATCAGGGTTGGTAGAACCTCACCTTCAATCATCGCAGTGCAGACCGCCAAGAAAAAGGATCTGCTCGATGAGCTGCGCAGGATATTCGGAGTTGGGGTGATAGAGAAAACCGGCGACGAGACGGAGACCAGAACAGAAAAGTGGCAATGGCGGTGTAGTGCTGCAGAGAGCATCGCCATCGCCAACCTCATACGGGACCGTCTTATACAGAAGGCGGCGGTGGCCCGTGTCATGTCGAAGATGGAACCTGTTGTCGGATTCGGGAGAAACACGCAGTACAACCGCGACCGTATTGTCGAGTATAACACGATCAAGCGCGAGTTCATATCACTCGATGACCTTGACATCATAGCGCGTATGAAGGGCACCTCTGTCAAGTACACAGACCTTGTCAACAGCGGCCTTGAGTTTCGTGAGATGAGCGTGCATTACGTTGCAGGGTTCTTTGAGGCTGAGGGTTCAATGACACTTGCACACAACAAGAGGAGCAGAGATGATGTCCATAACCTGGTAGTGCAGATTGCACAGAAAGATATGTACATCCTGTACCTCATCCTGGCATACCTGAAGGTAGGTATAGTCAACACGGATGGTACTGGAGGGGCGACGTATAAAGCTAATGGTAGCTATGGCATCCAGGTGCTTAAGCACCTACGGCCATTTGTCAGGAGTGCAGCAATCAAAGAGCAGATTCGCATCATTCTTGAAGAAGGTGTGAACGCCAACACAAAGCTCAAGCTCGTTCAGTACAAGGCAAAGCGTCGTGCTCCCTAGTGACTGCAGGGCTTGCAAAATAGATGGAAATGTTCAAGTGTCACTGTATTAACACACTGCTTTACTTCTCCATCCCTCAGCATCATTTCCAGAAAACCTGAAGCGAAACCCATACGTTGAATGTTTCCACAAGAAGCGAAGGTATGAAGTTGTGGACAGGAAACCCCTGTGCCATTCGCCATGCACATCCTGAGTACAGCGCCAGCATCTGGGTCACCGTGATATGCAATAACATCGCCATTGCAAAGTTGTAGCGCTTGTTTTTTGTCCTGCCAGCTGAGCCCCCTGTTGGCTGCCACGGCATTTGTTCTCCGGCTACCTTGTCGTAGAGTGCTATGAGGTGCGCACTGTATTGCAGCCAGCGGATGCGCACAGATTCTAGTCCAAAATGTTGCGTGTTCCATACCCTCATCGCGCAGAACGGGAACAGCAAGGAAGGAATGGCGAAGAAGGTGTTATACCACAACACGAGATGTGGACGTGTGTACACCAGCACAATGGCAGGCATTGCGTTCACAAAGATGGATAGCGCCGTCGCGCAATAGTAGAGACCACCAGTCGCGTAGCAACACTTCTGAGCAACTGTCAAATTGGACCGCCAGAACTCTGCTGAAGTAGTCAGCATCAAGCTTCCAGTTGCCCATCTATGATTCTGAGTGAAAAATGCCTTCTTATCATCCGGACAGGTCCCCATGGACAATGGCAGAGGCAGGTACTTTACCCGCCATCCAGCGTCGGTCAAAAGGAAGCCCGTGTAAACATCCTCCGAGAACCCTACATTTGCAGTACCTCCGAGCGGGTCGAGTGCGGTCCGGCGGTACACCGCACAACTCCCGACGCAAATCGTTGCGTTGAATCTTTGCCTGTTCTGCTGGATAACGCGATAAAATAATTCCTGCACGCTACCCGCCCCTCTTTCGACCCAGGTCTGCATGGGCTTCACAGTAAAATACTGAGGCGTTTGTAGTATGCAGATGTCTGGATATGTGAAGTAGGGGACCGTGTGCTCTAGAAAGTCTTCGCGTGGACAAAAGTCTGCATCAAAAATCACTATGACATCGCCATGTGTATGACCGAACGCGTGCCTCAAGTTGCCTGCTTTCTTCATCCTTCCGGGATCTGGGCGCCTCATGTAGTGGAACTGGTACTGCTTCGCCAATGCCTCAATAGATTTCGGCCTGGGACCATCATCGAGCACGTGCACATTCAACTTTAGCGGATGCCACTTCAACTTAGCTACATGGTTGAAGGTGTTCTGGATAACCTCGATCGGTTCACCGCACGAAGGCAGGAAAATGTCAACTGTGGGGGTATAATCTGTGCACTCTGCTAGCAACTTCTGATGGTCTGCGAAATTGCAATCCTTGCCCCAGACTCCTACAGCAAAGTATGATATGAAGAGGTACATGGTTATGAGTAGCGTCACTGGAGCAAAAAAAGGTTCCACAGACGTAAACAACCAAAGCCCTGTGCACAGCGGGACGCAGGACACGATGCCGAAGCCGATGATGAATGCTCGCTTTGTGTCTACATATGACATCATTTGCACATCAGTAGGGGCGGATGGGAGCACTGTCGTGTCACCACTATTTTCACGGTGAATGAGGGCGAGCCCCTCTTCCAGCGTCGACGAAGCGCTAACCAGGTATGCCCAGGACCGCACAAGTCGCATCAGCAGTGTTGGCTTTAGCACTTCGCTGACATTTTATGGAGCGGCATACACACGCCAAGCCTGGCAATCAAGACTCTGAGTGCATTTGTGTGCATGCAGGCCTTCTACAAGTGACGGTGATGGCGAGCGCGCTCCTGCGCCGCGCGATAAAGTGTACGGTACAAAGCAAACATGAGAATTATCGGGCTCGTTGGCACCAAAGGTGCCGGGAAGGACACATTTGCCGACGCACTGGGCCTGCCCAAGTACTCGTTTGCGGCTCCCATAAAGGAGGCGTGCTGCGCAATCTTCATGTTGGATGATGAAGCATTTGAGGATCGACGCCTGAAGGAGACCGTCGATCCGCGGTGGGGCATCTCTCCCCGCTCCATGCTTCAGACGCTGGGCACAGAATGTGTGCGCGGCCATTTCGGCGACAATCATTGGATCAGGCACATGAGCATGCGGCTGGATCAGTGCGACGAGGACGAGGTAGTCATCACAGATGTTCGTTTTCGTGACGAGGCAGATTTTGTGAGAGAGCGTGGAGGTGAACTCATCCAAATTGTTCGACCCGCACATGCCACTGTGGACGCACATTCTTCTGAGACTGCCATTTACAACATTCCATGCGACACGATCGTCCTGAACAACGGCACGAAGGAGCAGTTATGCAAGCAGGCGACTAGCTTCCGCAAAAAAAATATGTCCAGCATGTAAAGTATGCACTGTGCAGCACTGATTGCAATAAGTGCCGTGCTGGTGTTTGCTGCCGTCGCTTGTTTTGATTCTAAGACGCCTGAGCTCACAGGTTTTCGCGACAGAGGCACCGTGGTTGTCGTCGTCGCTTCGTGGTGCAGCTTCTGTCATCGGCTGGAGCCAGTGCTCGAGCAATTGAGGGCGGACGTCGATCTCAACGTGTACACTCTTGATGTTGACGACGCGAACGCGAAGAAATGGGTAGATGCCCTCAACGTTCAAGGTTTTCCGACTGTTTATGTCAAAGGGGCAGTGTATGAAGGCCCGAGGACCTTCGAAGCCATCAAGGCTGCGTCGCTGAAATAATGTTGTTTGATCCTGAAATGAAATTCGAAGCGTGGTATGTCTCGTTCACAGCTGTGGCGTCCAAGGAGGTGGTCACGCCTTTTGGTGTTGCCTACGGGAGCTTTGCCAGCGTCTGCCGGGCCGATGAAGAAGTGCAGGTCATGACGAGAGTGCAGTTCGTGCAGGCGATGAGGGGGGTTGGCCATGAGCTCCGTGCAACAGAAAACAATGAGCTGGTATACACTGGATTGGTGACGGATGCCGTGCTCTTTGCTGTTGCAATGCCCGCTGCGTCAAGCGATGATGAGGACGATGACAATCCTTGACATATTGAAATTATGTAGCACAACGTCAGCACACATGTTTGCCGTCGACGCATCCGCGAAGCTCGTGTCGGTGTATGATGTCGTTCGGCACTTGAAGCCCGGTAAGAGCGTCAATTATCCTCGCACGACCATCGCCAGCATCAGAAATGGCAACGGCGACATTGACAGTGGCATTGTCGAAAGAAACATAGACGGCGTCAAACACCTGTGCGCGCCACTCGAAGTCGTGTCGCGCATCGTATCAAAAGTACCGAAAACGACTCAGGAGGAAAAAGAGGCGACCCTGACGGCTGTGACGGCACAGCTGGTCATCGAGCCCGAAGATCAGACAGGACAGCCTCCTGTTGTGCAAGCGACTCTTGCTGAAGCGGCAGTCATGGGACCCGACATCAGCGGGGCCGCAGGTGCTTGGAATCATGTTGTGCAACTGGCGAACCAATGCGCAGCTGTTGCCATGAACGTGCTGGAGCGGCGCATGCAAGCGGACGAAGCAAACTCTGCGGCAGAGGCAGAATGTATACGTGTCGCTACGGACATGGCAAGGGTGAAGAGGAGCAAGGAATATCTTCACGGATTGATGCTGGCTCGCAGAGAAGGATTTGAAACAGGAAGGGTGTTGCGGGAAACCAGGGGTGTGGAGCATGCAGACAAACCGTTCCCTACACACTTGCTTCCGCCACACTTTCGAGGGAAGAACATTCGATTGGAGGACTACTTTGACGGCGAGGAATTACAGATGGTGAAACGAAGGATGGCAGAGCTGTATCTGGAGACGTATGGAGTGCAGAGCGACGATGGCTACTTCGAGACAGACGAGGATTTGTTGAACATGGCCATCGCACCACCGCGCAAGACACGGAAGACGGTCGTTTACAAACCGCCTGAGCCCGCGTAGAGCTCATAGGTTCACGAATGCTCGCCATCGTAACTCAGCAGATCTCGTCGACAATGCCCTTGTGCATACACTCCGATGCCGTCATCCACACGTCATGCTTCATGAGTTCGTCCAGGTCATCAGAGGCCATGCGCGTGTGCATCAGGTACACATTTTTCACTAGTTTGTCGATGGTTCGCATGCCATCGACTCTATCCCCGACTTGCGCGAGGGTGCCTTCGGCTCCGCCGCTCATCTGGTGGATGAGCATGAGCGAGTTCGGATGCGCGTATCTCACCGCACAAACGACAGTCATGAGCGTGGCAGCGGACGCGGCAAAGCCCTCCACGAAGGAGTGAACCGGCACAGGACTTCTGCAGATCGTGTCAACGATGGCGAGCGCAGGCATGAGTGCCCCACCGCTGCTCTGCACATGCAGTTCGACAGGTGGAGGGGAGAGAAGGCCGAATGCCATTTGGCAGAGGCGGCTCTCGAGTGCAGCCTCTTCGAGAGCCGTGCGCAGCATGCTGCAGGTCTCACTCGTCACGTCTGTCGTGAACCAGATCTTGTTCGCCTGTCGCTCTACAGGCAGCACATCACTGGATGCGGGCTTCGAGCACATGGTGCCGGCGGTGATTGCAGCTGCGCCATGCATAAGCTGGGATCTTGACAGGCTCATAAAGGCAAATGTGCGCGACAGCAGCAGAAGGATGGCGAATAGGCGCATGACAATGGTCAAGTGGATACACACATAAAAACATTGACATTCATCTATTTAGACATTGCGCATGTGCTCGCGTTCTCTAGCGCTTGGATGCGCGCCTCCAGCGCAGCGGCGTGCTTCCTCATAGCTGCAAGACTGGCATCCCTTGCGGCGTTTTCTGTCCACATGCTCCTGTAGCATCGGTTTGTTGCGGTCATGTGATCTTGAACACTCTTCTTGAATCTCTTGAGGTCCTTGTCCATGATCACCACCGGATCAGACTGCCTCTTGCCCAAGGCCGTCTGCAGCAGTACCTGGATGCTTGTCTGAGTGTCCAGCCATGCGCGGTCCATGACGGTCGTCGGCGCTTGAAGCACAGGTGGCTGCGCAGCAGCGATCTCGGACGTGGAGACGGACGCGCATGCCAGCAGGCGTAGAGAGCGCGCCGCAGTGGCCTCTTCGGCTGCCACTGCTGGCACAAGCGCGGAAGCAGACGTTGTCACCTCTGACACCTGTGCGGGCACAGGTGCTGTGTACTTCCAAGGCAGGTGGACAGGGCCCTGGTCAGAAGGACGGGATGACGTCGCAGTTTGGAACGGAGCGACAGAGCGTATCATTGAATATATTTCTGTGCGCTTTACCTTGTGGCGTCTTGAGCGTTTGTGGTTCAGTGCGCCAGTGATGCACGACTTCAGCTGGGACTTGACTTGAAAAATCCAGTTTGAGAATGGGAATCCCAGTTGACAATGGGAATCCCAGTTGACAACATGTACCTTCACAACATCACTCCCGGTAATGGTACAGTGCCATTCCTGTGGTCGCGCAACGCAGCGCATGCAGAACTAGGCGCACTGCGGCCTCTTCAACGTCAGTGAAGCCCAGAGGCGAATGGCCCCTGCACAAATGAGTGCCTCCTCACGCATCAGAGATGTCGACGCCCGCAGGCGATCCGTTCGGTTGCGCCAGTTGGTCGTCGCGGAAAGGATAGAGCAGCAGCTGCGAGCCCGCGCCGTCGCCAGAATGATGCTTGCGCGAAGCGGGGGCAACCCTGAATCCATACCTAAAATGTCCGACGCCTGTGGATCCGCGTTTCAGATCTTGTGCGACACGTGCAGAGTCACCTGGGCGGAAGTCCACCAGCGCTGCAGCGCATTTATGGTGACCGCCAACATAGTGGCCACCGGATCGCGCTCTCCGACGCTCCTGGCACTTGTCGTCTTCATCCTCCTCTTGGCGGAGGCGAAAGTCGAGTGGCTCGAGTGCGACTTCAGAGCGGACCGCCACGACGATGCTGCCGCAATTCTCGAGATGCTCATGCTGGCAGTGCGATCTGGTCAACCACCATCTCACAAGATCCTCAACGCCATCACGTGCTTTGACGCTTTGCTGAGGACAGCGAAGCCCTCGAGTCGAGCCGCCGCGCTCATCGGTGCGCAGCTCCTCTCGTCCGTCACCGACGCCCGTCACGACTTCACAAACAGCCTCAAGTGCCTCTACATCGATGAGCTGGGGTTCAAGAAGCTGGACGCTATGGGGTCGGCAGGAGGAGGGAGGTGGGAGGAGCTCATAAGCATCGCAGAGCAGGAATTTGTGGAGAGGAAGACCCGCTGGCTTGCCGCGGTACCGCTGCCGGGGCTCATTTGCGTTTCGCCGAAGCATGACAAGAGGACAGTAAACCTCTTTGCTCAGAGCTGCGCGCGGTCGCTGTGCCGATCCGTGCGCGAATTAAACGCCGCAGCGGTCAACAGTTGCGCATGCCTGCCGATGAAACAATTCATCGAACGAGTCAATGATACAAATTGAATTTCTTTTTCTCTTGACTTCTGTTCATACTATGCTTTCTGTTGCGATACATGCGTCGCCCGTCACTGCTGGTAATAACGGCACACTGCTTGCTATTCCATCGGCGACTGTGGCGTCCGTTGTGTGGGCCAAGGATGGTGTTCTCCTTGCCGACACGACTCTCGTTCTGACGGCACTTGGCGTGGGGTTCTATGAGGTGACCGTCTCCGGAGGAGGCGAGACGGCGACATCTTCCTTTGACCTCACCTACTTTGCGGCTCGCCCCCTCACGGTCACCGCCATTGTGCATAACTCATCGGGGTTCGACGTGAAAGATGGATCCGTCAAACTTTACATCTCTGACGGCGTGCCTCCGTACGCGGTAAAGTGGTCGCACGGGGCGACGACAACAAAAATTGTAGTCAAAGCGGGCGAATACGACGCTGTCATCACAGACTTCAGCGGCGCAGCGGTAGAAGCAGAATTCTTCATAACGCAACCTGTCGCTTTCAAGATCGACGACGACCCTCTCGAGGTGACTCTGATGGCCGATGGTGCGGGGCGCGATGCGTACTGTAAAACCGCAACTGCGAAGTCGCTAGTCGCTGCGGCAGAGGGGTGGGGCGAGTGGAAAGCGCAGCGGGGGTATGGTGAAAATGCTCAAGAGGTCTGCAGCTTTGTCGCTGAGCGCGATGGGGCCGCGGGCAAGGCCGTGTTGAACGCGTTCTCTGCGGGCAATGTGTCCCACACGGTGCTAAAAATCGATTCCCGTCGGTCCGTCGATGTCCATGGCGACACGACGATCATGGGCGAGACGTCGACGGTCACGGTTCCCTCTTTCGAGCTGAACCAAAACGTGATGATGATTTCTGAACTGGACCCAATAACCGAAGCTGCGGACGGCTGCGGTGTGTCGTATGGTGCACAGCGCGACCACTCGCTGAAGTTCGCATGGGACTGCATGGGCTGGGATGTCAAAGGCGATGCACATGCAGACGCGCTTCTTCTGGGAACAGCGAAGATGAGCCCCGGGAACTTTTACGTGCGCAAATTCGGGTGCTCTGTGACCCTCGACGACTCGGGGCTGACACTCGAAGGCGCGAGGGTGGTCGACGAAGTGCCGACGACGACTCATTATTTGAACGACGACGGCGCGACGCACGTCGCGAGCGGCGTGTATTTGGGAGAAAACGAGATGGGCTGGTTCACGACCAATGGTGGTTTCAGAGCTGCCTCGTTCACGTGCGGAGATGTGTCCGTGGGACCATCTGGATTGGCATTGCGAGGGGCGTCCGCGACCGCTGCGGGTGTTACCGTGGGAGACGTTGACGTCACCGCAACAGGCCTCAATTTGGGTGCGACTGCGGCGTTGATGTTTGGAAGCGAATGGCGCCTCTCGCACAACGTCGATGAGGACTGCCTTCAAATCGAGAAGTTAATCACTGGCATTTACGAGCCCAAATTCACTGTCGACTCTTGAAAATGTTGAAACAATGGTTTGACGCACCAGCTGCGCGCATTCCATGGATGGAATGCTTGCTATTCCAGATTGGGAACGGGAATCTGGGAGTGCCGAGCGACAAAATGTTGTAAAATGTTGATAGGTCAGAAATGGACTTCTCAGCCGACAGGTTCATGCTGCGTCTCAATGCCGAGTCGCTCGCTAAGTATGCCGACGGGCTCTTCGTCGCCAATGAGAAGAACGTCGCCTTCAACGAGCGGCGTTTGTACACTGAATGGAGAAAGCTAAGGGACTTTGACGACGACGAAGACACGTGGACGATTCCGGTGGCGGCGGGCATAGCTCACATGGCGCTCAACGCGCCGCCAGAGTATATCAACCAATGGAAAGAGCTACTTGTGGCGTTCCGCAAACGGCACGCGTAATTTGTGTCGCTCACACAAATGGCGCTCGCCCTCACACCTGGCTCTGTTACAAATGTACTGATTTGGGGAACTCCTTGGGGTGAGATCTCAGCATCGGCGGCCACGGGGGGGACAGAGCCGTATGTTTGGTCGTGGACGTCGGGCTCCGGAGCGACTGTCATCTCGTCGCAGAATCCTGATGCAAAATTCGGTCTCCTCGCCGGCACCTATCGTCTCTCTGTGTCAGACGCGACGGGCGCCTTCGCGCAGCATGTGTTCACCATCTCCCAGTCCCCGCCTCTGCTCATCTCCGTCGAGAGCGTCACGCCCTGCAGTCGCCACGGTGGCGCGGACGGAGGCGCTTCCATTTCGGCACAAGGAGGCATCGCGCCTTACATCTATTCGTGGAGTTTCGGTGAGCAGACAGGACCTATCCTGAGGGCACCGGCGGGCAGCTTCGTGGGCAGTGTGCAGGACAGCGTCGGTGCGGCCGGTGCAGTGACCGTGCTCATCGAACAGCCCACAGGGTATGAGAACGACCTCTTCCCCCCGGATGTCTCGCTGATGGCGAACGTCGCGCTGCGCGACCGCTTCTGTCGAGAACTCCATTGTAATGCGGCCTCCCTCACAGATTCGGCAGGAGCACAACTTGATCTGATGACACGAGGCGACGAGGGCACATACGAGCCCCTGTGCACTCTTGTGGCCAGCGAGTTCCCGGAGGAGTCGACTTTCGGTCGGGTGTCGGCGTGGTGCAAAGGCGACGACGGTGAATTCGTCGAGTCCGTGCGTGTCGAGTTCGACGGTGTCACCTTCTTTGGCGATCTGAACTGCACTGGCGGGGTTACTCGCTTCGATGTAGAAGTCGTGAACTGTCAGGCACGAGATGTCTTCCTGCAAACCGACATTGAAACGGATGAAGAATGCGAAGGGGGAGGCATTTCGGCAGCGTCTGGCACGAGTGTGCTCTTCGCAGAGGACAAATGGCGGGTTGCAGGCAACTTGCATTTGTTAAATGGCGTGCTGCGGGTGAGCGATGCGGACTACATCGGTGTGGACTCATTCGCAGTGTCGAACGGGAGTTGCGGCGTTGGTTTCAACAACTCCGGTCTGTCACTGCGTGTGGCTAAGCTCTTGGACAGGATAGCGACCGGACAGTACGAGTGCACAGACGACGGCTTTTCGCGCATCGAGCGACCTCCGGTCGGGCCTGCCTATCAGGCAGTCGGCGTCGACGAGTGGAGCGTCGTCGATGGCACATGGCATGTGACGACTGGACTCACGGGAGGCACTTTCGAGACATCAACCTGCAGCCTCGCGCCGACGCGATTCAGCGTCGGAAATTTGACCTTGTCGAACAGCGGGCTGGTCACAGGACAAGTGCAGCTGGGAGTCGACGGCGTCGACTTGGGCGATGGCGGCAGCATCCTTTTTGCAGATGGGTCGTGGCGGATACGCCATGACGCTGCTGAGGATACCATCTTGTTTGAGACATTGAAAGATGGGGAGTGGAAGGAAAGGTTGTGTCTTGATTGATGTGCACAGCTTCAACTAGGATGTCGCCGCCCGCCTTCTATGGGACTCCCAAAACCATCTGAGTCGGGATTATTCTCAGTTTGACTCTGTGCATCTTCAGTGCGCGAGATTCACTCCTCCTCACACAGACACGATGAAGTCTTGGCTGCCAAAAATTGCGCGGAGGGAAGTTCCGGATGCCGTCGTGCTGCTCTTCGACTTTGTCGATGCAGAGTTGTATCCGCGATGCATGTGTGTGAGCCAGGCTTGGCGATCGGAGGTTTTAAGGCGAAGTCCTGAGCTGGCAGGCCTGCAGACTCTTTACAAGGCGCAGAGGGAAACGCTGCATCTCCTCAACTCCAAAAAGGTTTTCAACGTGGTGCATGCGGTCAACAGGTCGTGCGCCCTGTGCAAGCAGCACTTCATGGGCAGCGTCAACGACCGTTTCGGCGTATATGCGCATCTGCGGTGCATCAAAATGCGACTGACGCACGTCGAGCACCGCTTCTGCGCTCCCGTGCGCGCATTTCTGATCAACCACATCCCGAGTGAGCGCGTGCAAGTCGGCGGCATCTACCACCATTGCGTCTGGCGGGAAGCGCACAACGCCATCCCGCGCGAACTGACGCTGGAGGGCTTCCTCGAGACACACGCAGCGGAATTGGCCACCATCAGCAAGGCGTACGATCAGCAGGCAGCGGCGGACAGGGAGGAGCGCATGGCGGCGCGACGCAGGCAGCTCGAGACTGCACGCGCATCGGACGTCGCATTCAATGCACAGTTCAAAGACGCGTGCATCGCCGCCTCCGCTCCCTTCACCACAACGGGCAAGTTGCGCAAGATGCTGGGCGCACACCCCTTCAGGATCATCAGCGTCTCGCGCCCGCGAGAAATGGTGCGACGAGCGCTGTTCGCTCTGGAGCACGCGAGGGATATACCGTGCGGCTTGAGAGCATTCGTGCTGGAGGAGTGCGACATAACCTCAGTACAGCATGTCAAGGCATTCGCTCACCGCATCCACGGGTCGCTGTGGCGATTCGCATTTCGCTCGGAGAGCAATCCCGCATTGTGGGTCGACATGGCCCAGCTCAACGACAAAGATGTGTTCCTGATTGAGGACGCTGACAAGAAGGGGTTTGAGGCGTCTCGAGTTCTGCGCGCGGCGCAGGCAGTGCCGCCGTCGTTTGAACGAGAGAAGGTACTGTCGTTCCAATTGCGCGGCTCGACAACAACCGAGGACTTCGAGCAGCGTGCGAAGGCACTGCGCGCGCTTCCCCTGCACGTGGACGCCGTGGGTCGGATCCTGCGGTGGAGTCATGACATAGTTGCCACCTTCGCCAGCTACAAAAGAGCTCTCCGCTGCGCAGGGGCGGATGCATTTGTGGAGTTCGGACACAAGTGCTTCACGCTGAGAGGGGATGAAGCAGACGACTTGGCAACGCTGCGCTCTTAATTCAATCATTTATTGGCTCGACGTGTTCTCGGTTGCTGCGCTGGTGCAATCACTTCATGAATGTGCATGCCAGCATCACATGTGTTTCAGGGGATGCGTTATTTTCTCTGTCCCCTGTGAAGGCACCACAATGCGATGTTGGCAGCCGAAGATTGCGCGTAGCGAAGTTCCTGACGATGTCGTCGCCATCTTCGATTTTGTCGACCAGCAAGAGTTTCCACGTTGCCTGCTGGTATCCCAGTCATGGCAGCGTGAGGTGTACCGGCGCTGTCCCGAGCTGGCAGGCTTGAGCAGCCTTAGCAAGACGCAGCGCGAATCTCTGCGTCTTCTCAACACGAACAAAGTGCACAACGTACGCTCCATGGTGAACAGGAAGTGCACCCTCTGCAACAACCACTTTCTGGGACGTGTCAACGACCGCTTCGGTGTGTATGCACATATCAACTGTGTGAAGGATAAACTCACGTACCTGGAGTGGCAGTACTGCCCTACTGCGCGTGATCTGATCATATCGCACCTCCCGAACGAGCGCCTCCAATTCAATGGCGGCTTCAGCCACTGTGTATGGAGTCAGAGGCATCCCGCCATCCCTGCGAACATGACCCTGTCCTACTTCCTCAGTACACACGAGGACGAGGTCCTGGATGCCATCAAGCGGCACAACGAGGCCACGGCGCTGGGCACCCTCTCGATCCGCACTGCCTCCGTCGCCAAACGCAAGGCAGCCGATGCGGCAAGGGACTCGTTCAAGGAGAAGTTCCATGAAGCATGCATTGAGAGAAATGCGCCTTTTCGAAGTGTGCACGGTCTGCGAAAGCAGCTGTGCGCACCTCTCTTCAATCTCATCAACGTCCCGCGCCCGGAGGAAATGGTACGGCGCGCAATGTTCGCCATCCAGCACCGCAACGCAGTTCCCGACCTCCTCCGCCGATATGTTTTTGAAGAATGTGATGTCACGTCAGTGCAGCTCGTCACAAGCTATGCCAATCGCATAGACACGATTGCGTGGAGGTACGCCTTCAGAGCCGGAAGTGACCCCAGGCAGTGGGTTGATATGGCCATCAATGTAAAGGACGTGCAGCTCATTCCCGATGCGCTTAAACAGGGGTTCAATGCCGCACGTGTTGTGCGCGCAACGCACGAGTTTGCGGCTGACATGGAGTACGTGTTGAGTTCTCAGATCAACATGGCAGCAAGTCTCGAGGACTTCGAGACCAGGCTTCAGCATTTGAAAACTCTTCCACTTGAGCATGCAGACGTGCGCCACATGGTAACCTGGAGAAGCGACATCGTGGGGATTGCAGCATCGTACAAGCGGGCGATGGAGTGCGCAGGAGAGAATGCCTACACGAGGTTTGGAGGGAAATGCTTTGAGCTCAGGGGTGAGCACAGCGCTGCGCAAGATTTGGACACGCTCATGAGAGCATAGGAAGCAGTAAGACGAAAAACGAAGAGGGCGACGAAGACAGTGCACGTTTATTGACACGCTGTCGACAAACCGCACTGTTGACATTCACAGGTGCCTCAGTCCGGTATGTCCCTGCGACATACAAAACGACGAAAACAATGAGGAACGCGCAGAGTTGCAGTATGCGCATGTCGACAGTCACCGCAGCAGCAATATGAGCACTCACTCTAGCCTCCAGCGCCCTTGCACCCTCTGCACAATGAACTCATGCTGTCCCAGCCACTGCTTCAGCGGGTCTAGACTGGCTGACCCTCTCATGTGGAAGAATAGCTCATGTTTGCCTTCCTGAGGACTTACAGCTGCAAAGGTGGCGCTTCTGAACTCATCTGCCAACTCCTCCAAGAACAGACCTACTGTGTGTCCCTGATATACCCCCACCACCTTGATTCGCTTGTAGCATCCGGCGGGCATCATCGCTTCTGCTCCTAGCGCTAATGCTGAGGTGCTGCTGCTGCGGCTGTGGTGCTGCTGCTGGGGCTGTGGCTGTGTCTCTGTTCCATGTCTGCGACTTCAAGTGGGATCTCTCTCAACCTCAACTAGGACATTGGCGCAAAAAAAACTTGTTGAAGATCAAAGCTCACTCCACACCGCAGTGACTGTTGTGTTATCTGTGCCTGAAACTGACAGCTTCGCTGCGAAGCAGATGTAAGAGTTGGGCGATGCGTAGATGCCAAGAGGGGTCAGATCGAACCGTTGATTCGCATTGAAGAGTGTGGCGCAGAAAACGGAGGTGCCTGTGCCTGCTGTCACAGTGCCTGTCGCAGACACAGAGTATGAGACACAACTGCTGCTCGTCGACACGTCCGTCAGAGTGCCCAGGCTCCCTAACGTAGGATCTCGCATGATGTAGAGCACTAAATTTCTTGTTCCACCTGTGACCGCGACATTCACTTCTCGGAGAAGAAGCGTTGTCGTCGACGTGACGCCGTTGAAAGTCGGTTTGTTGTATAGGGTGAGCACAGGCGACAACGTGACAGCAGTGATCACTCTGTATCCATCCATCGAGAAGAGCTGCGTGTTGTGCACATCACTGTCAAGGAATGCGCTGAAGGACGCTACGTAGATGGGTACAGCAGTTGTTGCCGTCGTATTGGACGATGCTGCCATGAGCGGGAACTGTGGGTTCAACACTCCAACTGCAGGGGATATGTTGTTGAAAAAGTGGCGATGCACGACGATGAAATCATTCATGGGCACCTTTGGGTTGGCGGCGACGTTTGCTGATTGCACCATGAAGTCTGCAATGCCATAGCCTGTGGCATCGTACTGCACTGCGTAAACATTGCCATATGCTGGGTTCAGCACCATGCCTGAGGCCCCTGTCCCGTCGCACTTGTCAATATTCCAATTCGCCTGTGTCACCCATGTCGTCACGGAGTTGCTCCTGTATGCGATGCCGAATGCAGGGCCATTGCAACCATAAAAAAGGCCATTGACAGCAGTGCCCACGCCGATCAGCTGAGTGTTGCCGGAGATTCCTGTGCTGAAGGCTGCTGCGACGACAGCAAACACTGTATTTCCAGGGCCGCAGATACACATCCGGTCTGTCGCCAGAGATGCTGAGGTGTTGATGGCGGCAGCAGAGGACACGACGGCTCTGGCATTGGATTGCGTCACCGTTCCGCTCACAAGTGATGTGACGCAGCTGTCCGTATTCACAGCATAGGTGAACGACACTTGAATCAACGGTGACGAGCTCAGTGACTGCTCACGCTCAAACCTCCTGGTTGTGCATACACGCAAGCAGCTCTGTTCGTCACAGCGAAGGTTGCTGAAGTTCTGATAATCATTTCTGGCTATGAGCGCACTGCGAGTGAGTGTTCCATCGTTTTGCTCAGAAACAGTGGAGTTGAGCTGCGAGACCAACGGTTCGTGCGCGTTGCTCCATCGGCTGCAGAGGGAAAACGATGTCTGCAGCGTGGACGCATTGGTGTAGACAACTCTGAAGTATCGGCCTGGAACTGCGCTGATGCAAAGTAACGGGGTGGCTGCGTTTGCTGTGTATACGGACGTAATATCTACCGTTTGTGAGGTAATGCCGAACTGCAGAGAAACCCCATTAACAGCGCTTGCGACGTTTGAGACACTAGAGACTCGAATGGTTGAGAAGCGAGCCACTTCTTCCCACGCCCCGGTGAACACACCAGACACCCCAAGCAATGATGAAGTGGTGTTGAAAATGAGAATGTTTGCATTTGTCGCATCCTCCGTGGTGACAGGATCCGGGTATGTGCTGAGGAGCGTTGACAGCGCACCCTGTTGAGGTGCGGTGAGCGTTGTGGAGAATATGAAACGAATGTTACCACCACTCACTGTGACCGACGTGAGCGTGGCGAACGACGCCTGCACAAAACCGAAGAGCGCCTGCTCGTCATTCACGCTCTTGGCGAATGTATACGATGAGGACATTTACAATGTGCGCACATTTTTCACACGTCTTCCTTGAATGTCAGACATACTGCGAGTGGAACGCTCACTCCTGATGCCGTACAACGCGCTGCAACCGTCAAAAACTGTGCTGGCGAGATGCGAATGTCAAACATTGTCAAGTCCATCAGCGTGCTGGCCGTACACTGCAGAGTGGTGCTGAACAGGACAGTGCCGCCAGTGAGAGACGTTGCGGCAGTGTCTGACTGCATCGTAGAGGTGTTCGTCGAGATGTCTGTATAGGACGCGCCCGTCAACGTGGGGGAGTCGATGATCTGCACGATGATGCTACCCTTCGTGCCATCAGCGCTCACAGACATTGACTGCAGCACTGCGGACGACTGATTGTTGACTGTCTGATAAGTCGTCTTGTTGAACACTGTGAGCACGGGCACCGGAGTCGTCGTCGACACAGTTTGCGAGTAGTCCACTGCGCGCTGCCTTCCGAGCACGTGAGATGTCGAGCCGTCTGCAAATGCGCAGAGTGCAGCGACCCGCATTGTAAGGGCTGATGTATTGGTGGAGTTGACCACTTGTGCCATCAGCGGGCCAGAGGCGATCCTCAAACCTGTAGCCGTGGAGGAGTTGCCAAAGGCGACTCGGTGCGCGACGATGTAGTCGGTTGTGGACGACACAGGTGTCGACGCCACTCCAAAACTGCATGTGCCAAAGCCTGTACCGTCGAATACAATGATATAGACATTTCCTTTTGTGGGGTCAATCGTGAAAGCGGATGCGCCGGTTCCGTTCAGCTTGTCGATGTTGAAGGCCGTTGCAGCTGTCCAGGTGTCGACAGAGTTGCTGCGGACGCAAACACCGAATGAGGTGCCGTTGTAGCCAAGGAATAGGCCGTTATCAGTTCCTCCAATGCCGATGAGTTGGCTCGAATTGGCAGTGCCGGTGGCAAAAGCGCACGCGGCGGTGACTCGAACTGCCCGCCCCACGCCACTGCTGACGAACCTCCTCGTGCTCATGATTGCAGACGAGGCAGCCAGCGCGGCTGTGGATATGGCTGCCGTGCCTGTTGAGAACGCTACTGTCCCCGATGTCACCACCGTCGTGTTCACAACATTCGAGTTCACATTATAGTTGAAATCGACTTGAACGATGGGAGTCGCACCTTCATTGACAGAGAGAGCAGTGTCGAAGGACTGCCGTGTTCGTAAAACATTTGTCTCATCGCTGCGCACCGAAACATAACCTCCTTTGTCAAGTCTCGCCATGTTCAGGTTTCGAGTCAACAGCGCGATCGTGGAGTCGTCGACCGTTGTCGTCGCATCGACCACCGTGTTGACCTGCACGACAGACAGCTTTGTCTGCAGGGAGAAAGTGGTTTGCAGCGTGGTGCCATTGGTGTAGACAACGCGCATGTACCTACCCGGTAGGGCCATGACGGTCACGAACTGAATGGCAGCGACAGTGCTGAACACTTTCACAAGATCACCTTGCGCGCTGACATGCCCGAACTGCACGCTCAAACCGGAAGCAGCGGACGCCTGGTTTGAGAGCACGCTAAAGGTCGCTGAAGCATACCGGCTGACATCCTCCCATGTACCTGTGAACACCCCGTTTGCAGCGAGCGCCGTCGCAGTCGAGTTGTACAGCGAGACTTGCGCCGCATCGACGACACCTGTAATAGGGTCAACGTAAGCTGCCACGAGCGCCGTGAGGGTGGTCTGCTGCGGACCTGTGAGTGCGCTGCTGAATGTTGTGACGACATTGACACCATCCGCATTGGTTGCGGAAGTGGCAGAGCTGAACGTCTTCTTGACGTATGACAGGTACGTCCCGAGGTCAAGCACTGTCTTGGCATTTGCGTACGAGACACTCATATCTCCTTGCGAACATCACTTGATTTTTTCCATTCATAACTCGCACATGGCCTAACCAAAAATGTATGTCTCATAGAAATGGCGTATGCAGGTCCTCCCGTTCTTCCTTGCGTTCTCGACTTCCCTGCAGGGATCAACCTCATGTTTTCAACACCGTACACCACTCGAGGCGCGACTGCGACTTGGGCAGAACGCGTCATCACAATCAACTCAGGCGGTGAGGAGGGCAGCACGTGTTTGATAGAGTCGAAAATGCTTCTGCGTCTGAATCACACTTCCATTCAAGACACATGTATTAGCGTCAAATATGACGCGCCGATCGCCGAGCGTGAGTCCTTCGCTGGCATCGGCAACTGCTCTCGAGGTGTCGTCGTGGGGTACCAGGGTGAAGAGTTCGGGATGCTGGTGATTAGAGGAGGGAGCCGGACATTTGCCAAGGTGGTACTGACCGGAGCGCCTACGTCGTCGGGGCTGATCAGCGTCACAGTCGGCGGGCGAACAGCGAACATTGCTGTCGCGAGCGGCATGAGCCTGGGGGTTGCCATGGCGGCAATACGGTATTCAACTGCCTGGAATAATTTGAACCTCGTGGCCTCAAGCCAGTGTGAAAGCATTGAGATTTACACTATCGAGTCGGAGGGCTACCCTGACAGCTTGCCCTCCATAGATTTCGGATCAACTGGTATGACCGGTACCATCTCGTTGTCCAAGCAAGGAAACACGGCCACCAAGGACTGGATTCCGTCAGCGCAGTTTAATGACTACGGCTTCAACGGCCTGGGTGCCATCTTCGACCCTCAAAAATGGAATGTCTTTCGAATTCGATTTGATGCATGGTCGAGTGGCGGCATCGAACTCTCGCTCAAGCATCCGCAGTCGATTGAATTTGTACCGCTGCATACATGGCGCCCCGCAGCAGCAGATGACAGGTTTGACACTGCAGTGCCTTACTGTACGACGACGCGCTGTCAAACCATCGCGGCGACAGAAGCGCCGGCTTCGGGTTTGCATTTGGCGGGTGGCAGCGTCTCAAGCGGTATTCCTGCGACAGCCGGTCTCCGTGCACGGTATCACAGATTATGGCTGAGAGACGCTGTCGCGCTGAGCATCGGCGGCGATTCTGTGGTTGGCGTACTCGGAAGCCCATTGATGCAAGATGGCGGAGTGAGGAATACGGGCATTGCGACCATTTACAAACTGACTGTAGTCGTCAAGAGCAGTGTGGATGTCATTGCAGGGGTCATGGCCAATGGAATCGTAAGCGCACCGGTCACCTGCACGCGTTACCTGCCGTGGAGCGCACTCAACGTAGCGGACATTTCAGGAACTGTGACGGTGACCTCAGGGTTCCGATACAGCGAGGCATTCATTGCAGCAGGAAACGCTGAAGTGGTGCAAGTCGAGACTGATCAGCTGTGGTGCGTGCCGGGATCCTTCATAGCGTTCACGGTGAAACCCGCGAGAGCATCAGATGCAAGTGAGACAGTAGACTCGGTTTCATTTTCAGCAGAGTGGTACGAGACTTGAAGGTTGGTTTCAAAGAAATATATTCAACGGCTGCCGTAGTACTCAAGAGAGAGCCCAAAGGGGATCTTTAGCCTCTGGTCGTACGAGCAATGTATGAGCAGCTGTTGCGAGGGCCCGCCTTCCAAAGCCTTTCGGTATGATGGTGGCAACATGAGCTTGCGAAGCGTCGTGGGCAACCGACCGAGTTCTGTACTGAACGCCTCGCAAAGCCGCAGGTCAAGCACCTCAAGCTGCTGGGGCAACTCGTAGAGGGTGGCATCAAAGCACTCGTCGGCAATGATCAACGCCTTGAGGCGGGTCGGGAGTTGTCCGAGGTTGCCCGGGAGTGACTCCATTGTGTCGCTGCTGAATGAGAGTTCCTCTAGACCCTGTGGGAAGGAAAAGAGACTGCATTCACACGTGTGGTGGTACTTCGTCTGCAAAATCTTACAAGTCCTGAGGGACTCGAGGGGCCCGAGGTCGAGTGGGCACGTTATCAAGCAGGAGAACAGCTCCAGGTCAATGATGTTGACGGGCATCCTCATGTCTGCGAACACGTTCTTGAACGTCGCGCTCCTGATAAAATCGTTGCAAGGCAGCGCGACATGCCCTTCCGAGAAGTACTTGGAGACGACTCGAAGCTCCTGAAGCCCCGCAGGTATCGGCAGCTCGAGATCCCATGGAGTGTCGATTGTCGCCGTCAGCTTGCCAACGACGCCTGTGTAGCTCTGCAGGAACGGGACGATCCACGTCAGTCTTCCTGTGACCTTCAGATGCGCGATGCATCTCAGCGGGGGCGGTGCCATCTCGTCTGTGATCTCCAGGGTGTGAAGGTTCTGGGGCCACCAGTCCGGCGTCCAGTCCGACAGCTTGAGAGAGATGATTTCGCAGCGCCTTCTGACTCCAAAGTAGCGGAATGCGCTCTTGGCGTCCACAACCACTGCTACATGCGGGCGGACGGTTGAACTCGTAGTCAGGGACCATGCAGATTTGGGTAGGAGCTCGCTGGAGGCCATCTGCTGCAGTGCCACCTCCACGTCTGCATGTGGCGTGCTGATCTTCTTGCGCGCCTTGCCACGTCTGGCCAGCACGAAGGGTGAGTCCGGGGCATGATACATTTGCGTTGACTGAGTGGCAGTGAGTTGCGCAGTCCTTTGTGATAACATCCCACCTGAAGTTTGAAATCCTTCTTGAGGTTGGTGTCAAGCAAGGAAAATGTGTTCTTCAACATCCACGTCAAACTCTGAACGTGATGGCCGGTGAGGCTCTTCGAATCGTTCTCTCTTCAAACGAAGACGCAGACGGCAAACAGCGATGGCGTGCAGCACCCAGATGATGAGAGCGTACGTCGACGCGAGCACGAGCAGTGCCGCAGCAACCGTGAGGGTCTCGATGACGAAGCGTATCACTTCGTTTTCACCGAATGACATGGTGGTAACATAAATCGAAAACATAAAACGGAGGTCTGCTCATATAGTGATCTCATTGAATGCTAGGAATTCGGCCAGGCTCAACCGTGTGTCGCCATCGAGATCTTGAGATGCCAGCGCTGCAAGCCAAGGCGCCGCTCCTCTCTCCCGTTCATCAAATGAAATGGTCCCATCAGCATCTATGTCCACCTCACATGCAGTTCTTATCTCGTCTACAGTGATGAAGCCGTCGCCGTCGCTGTCCACAAAGTTGAAGAAGGCGGTGAGTGCAATCGCGTCGGCCATGATGTTCTGAACAACTGTTCAATATTTTTTTCACACACCGGCAGCACAGGTTTTGTCGGCGTGCGCGTCTCACGTAGCATCCATGCGCCGTTATTATCGCTTTCTGTACTCAAGCCATGTACAAGACACTCGATCTGTTCAGCGGCATCGGAGGTCTGACTTATGCACTCGCCGGCGTTGCCGAACCAGTAGCCTACTGCGATGTGGATCCTATCTGTCGCGCTGCTCTCACCGCTCTCTTTGGGAAAGGGCTGCTGCCACGTGCACCCATTCTTGATGATGTGAGGACGCTGAGGAGGGGACACATTGATGCAGAGGTGGACATGGTGACCGGAGGCTTTCCATGCGTTGGCTTGAGCCCGCTGGGAAATAGGAAGGGGTTGCAGAACGAGCAGAGTGCGCTCTTCTACGAGCTGGCGAGAGTCGCCCAGGAGTTCGCTCCCGCCTTCGTTTTCATGGAAAATGTGCCTGAGGTGACATCGGTTCTCAAGGCGGTTCACGAGAAGATGAACGAGTTGGGGTACGACCTACGCTGGTGCTGTCTGTCGGCAGAGGCCGTCGGCGCGCTTCACGTGCGCAAACGCTGGTTCTGCCTCGCCACCAAGCGTGGTGATTCACGTGTCCTCGATCGAGACATGCTAGTCGATGGGGGTGTGGCGATGCCGGACTGGAACGAAGCGCACGAGCCGGAGCGGCTTGAGCCTGACTCCAAGCAGCGCAAGCAACGCTTGGCACTGCTGGGCAATTCTGTCGTTCCGCGGTGCGTCCGGGCTGCCTTTTTCCACTTGTGGAATGCGAAGGACGAGGGGACGCCGTGTGCGCAGTACATGATGCACGGCTGCACCCGCGGCGCTCAAGTGCTCTCCTGCGGCCCTCCGCCGATCAACAGCCCTCCTCCTCCGCTGAATCTGGTCTTCGATCCTTCGGCATTCTCAACTGGAAAGCCGCCGAGCGTTCAGTGCAAGAGGGAGACGGTGACCGACACTGCAGTCAGGCGGTCAAAGTGGTCGACGCTACGCCACGGCATGACCGGGGCGTGTAATGTGCTGACGAAGCGCAGCATGCGCGACTTACCCACTCAAGTGCGCTTTGAGACGGGCACGACCGGAGATCGGTCGTGGCAGATGTCGGCTGCCTTCGGCGAATATCTTTTGGGCTTTCCCCTCGGTTGGACGGAGCTGATCTGAATCTCATCTTCTCGCCAATGCCACTCTCGAGGCGTATATAACTGTGCCGACTTAAGTTCTCTTCTGACGACTGGAAAGACGTGCCTGCTGCAAACACGAATCATGTGGCTATGCATACAACACAAATTATTTGTCTCTCTCTGCGCTTGCTGCTCGCATTTTGATAATGAAGTGAAGAAGGCTCTTACACTGTGCCAGAGTGTCTACGCGATGATCAGTGTACCCGGCGAGCACGCGCCGACATGCGTCAACATCAGAAAGCGAGTCGATGCCGCTTGACGTGACAGGTAGCATTTTTTGAGAACAAAATATTTTGTTCACTCAACGCGGGGTGATGTGTCCCATGATCGTGTACACTTTTTCACTCGGTGCCACCAGAGTGACACCCATCTTCTTGACGATGAAATCTTTTCCGGTGTAATAGTCGACCATGCGCTGATTGGGCTCACGAATCAGCACATACAACGGAAGCTTGTAAACTTTCTTCATGGCGTAGACCTTGTTGAGAATGAGACGCATGTTGAAGCCCTCGGAAGAGTCGCGGCACAGGTCGTGAAGCCAGAGACCATTGTACACGTTCCACTTCGCTTTCTCCACCGTGGCCGCCGCGACGTCCTCGCCACCCTCAGTGGCGATGATGATGGCCACGCAATCGACGTAGTGTTCCGTTTGCAATCTCTCAGAGCTCTTCAGGAGGGGTGGTCTGCACTTTCTCATGACCGCCTCGAGTCGCGCAAAGGGTAGAGTAGCCTTGTGTTTGAACACGACAACGGGCATGAGGCGGGATATGTTTATTCATAGATTAAAAAGCAATTCATTTGTGCTTTCTTCATACCTCATTTCTCTGTTCATCGTAACATGTCACGCTCGCCTGCAACTTTCTGTACACTTTCATTCGTTTCCAATGCATCCCGACGAAAAGTGGCACATCGTCAACAAAGTCAATGACAAGAGGAGATTTGCCACCGTCGCGCAAAAGCCTGCCAACAACTTGAGTCATCACCGACTGTCCTGATCGGGGCGTCGTGAGCACCACTGTGTCGAGGCGCGGTTCGTCGAAACCCTCCGCAACAACGCCATAAGTCCCGAGTAATATTTGTGCCTCCGCAGCAGCAGCGCGATCCTTCACTTTCACTGCACCGGTCATAAACCCAAAGGAGAACTCGCCCATTTGTTTTGACAGATCACGTAGCAGCTCAAGGCGGTCTGCCAGCACGAGGACCTTACGCCCCTTTGACGCGCAAAGCCGAATCCATGCTGCCACGAGCTCCTGGCGCCTTGTGGCAGCAACCGACTTCTTTACAAGCAGATTCATCATCCCTGAGATGTTAGCGACCTCCTTGCCGGCACGACGCAGCGTCTTCGTCTTGACGGGGCCCGTCGTGACCCGCACAGCGAATACCCTCAAACCTGTTTTCGCCTCGCGCTCCTGTTCGAACAGCGTTGGCCCCAAGCTCCAAGTCATGAAAGGCGACAAGCCATCGGCACGCGTGGGAGTCGCTGACAGCCCCAATCGCCATCTTGTTCCCAGCTTCGCCACCGCCTTCGACAGCAACAGAGCGGAAATGTGGTGCGCCTCGTCGATGCAGAGTAACCCACATCCATGAGGTGGGTAATCTCTGAGCGCCACTGATTTCAGGGATGCTATGACATGCGTGCAGCCGTCGACGACGAACTTGTTCTGCTGCATCTCGCCTATTACCGCATCCGGCACGAACTGCGCGATCGCCGCTCGCCATTGCTCCATCAGCACGCCGGTGTGACAAACAATGAGGCACCTCACGCCCATCCTCTGCGCAAGCGCGATGGCTGTCATGGTTTTTCCGAAACCACAGGGCAACACCAACACTCCGCCGCCTCCGTGCTCCGCAGCAAAGGCGGATTCGATAGCAGTGAGCGCAGCCGCTTGATGTGGACGCAGAGTGACGCTGAGCGGTGCGGTGGTCACGGCGATGTGCGGACCCTGGCGGTCATCTACCTCGTAGCGTTGCAGCCCCCACATCTTCGGCACCTCGAGCCATCCCGCTTCCTCTGTGGAGAAAGCGATGAGGGTGCCCGGGGCGGAAAGTGCCGACAACTCCTTCTGCTGAAGAGTGAGCGCCGCGCGCACCTCCGGTGTGTCAGGAACGCGCACCGTGGTTGTCAGTATCATTTCAAGATGTCATGAATCAACAAAATGTGAACGGGTCCCGATTACGCAATCACATAACGCACAGCGCGTTTATAATGTTTTGCAGTTTGTGCTAACATGCGCAATCGTTGGATTCAGTTCCTCGTCAGCAACGGCGGGAAAGGGCTCACCATGAGAGAATTGAGACGCAAGTACCGCGGTGAGAAGCCAAAAACGAAGCGACATCCACCTAAGGCACAGCAGCTGTTGGCACGCAAGGCGCCGAGAGCAGTTTTAACATCTCTGAGGCGCCGGGGCTCATCGCGTGAGACAGCAAGCCGCGGCACAGAGCCGGAGCGCGGAGGCCAGACGCCGAGTTTCGTTCAACCTCTGAAGGAAGAGCTCCGCTCGATTTACGAATATAGCACGCAGCTGTTCGGTGACCGAGACCCGAAAGCGTACAATGCATTTGAGAGCGACATTACGAGCATTTTGAATCGTCACGGTCTGCGCGCACGCCACTTGCGTGACGTCTTACGAGGCAGACAAGGTGCACACGTATGGGTTGTCGAGCCGCAGGAGTACGTCAATGTCACGAAGCTAACTGCTACCTCTGATGAAATAGTCCACGACTACTTCCAACTGGACGACAAGTCGCCGCGCATTCTTGACACAGGCGATGGTCCCGGTTTTGGCGACCGCTATTACGTGGCCAGTGCTGCGCTATTGAAAGCACTTCGCGCACGCACCCGGACGACACAACGGTAATGGTGATCGTCACCCTCCCCGCCACACGTTTTTTTTTGTTTCGTTCACAGCAAACATGGTGACTGACCACACCACGCTTTGCCTCATTGCGGTCGCTGCGGCGATTACAATCTCCACCGGGCGCGCCGCACCGGCAATACTCATTGGCGTCGCCGTCGGTACCCTAGTCGCCACGCAGATCCCGCTCGGCGGCGTCAAGGGCAAAACTTCAGACACCTTTTCCAAAGCAAAGCATATGCCACCCAAAGTGAAGCATATGCCACCCCGGGCTCCCGCGCGCGGCCGCAAGCCCCCAAAAGTGGTGCTAGGGGCCGCCGACCCTGCTCTGCCCCCTCTCTCGCTCACATCCGCGGGCGTATTTGATGCGCAAATGTTCAAGCCGTCCAATGCTCTTACACCTACTGTCTCATCGCAGATGGTGGCGAAGATCGCGACAGATGCCGAAGTGCGCGTTGACACCGAACGTCGCACGGCGTTTCTCAACGATTTGTACGGACTACAAAAGCCACAAGAGGCGCCCGGGCTCGAGACAGTACAAACTCTTGCAGGGATGCACAAGCAGTGATGATGACAATCAGAAACCTCATTCACCGATTCAAAGTTGATTTACTTCAGCCTCAGGTCTGAGCGAAACGGTGCTGCGACGCCTTGAAACGTTAATCCACGAGGGGTGACATTGATCTCCCCGCGTTCACTATGAACATCAGTTATCCGCAACGCCGCTTCGCTGCCCAAGACGCTCACAGACGCGTATCCCTTGTGCGAAGCCCCGCTGGGAATGGCGGCGCCGACGAAGCGACTCGCAGAAGGTTCAGTGAACGTGCGATTTGAGAGGGCATCCATTGTCGGTCTCCCAGTGCTCGATTCCTTGAAAGCAGCCGGTCTCCCAGTGCTCGATTCCTTGAAAGCAGCCGCAATGTTCGCGTTCATGCTGCTCGATACCAGCGCTACAACATTTTTTCACATGATGAGTTTCATTTTTTCTTTGTCGATTTCTTCGCTTTCGCTTTTGCCACCTTTGCCGCTGGCTTCTTCGCTGGTTCTTCACCTGTTGACTCCATCGCATCCTTCCACACCATGCGATCCGCTTCGCGTATCCCGTTAACATGAATTGCGGTGTAATGCAGGCTATTCTCTAGCCCCGAGTGCCCCAATACACGCGAGACGAAGAGGTTGAGCGACCACTTGTGTGGCAAGCACAAATTGTAACAAACCACTCCGTACCCTTCCCTGAAATCATGAAACTTGCGTCCCGGGCCAAGCCACTGCCGAGCAGCGACGTTGCAGCGGCCGCTGTACTTGGAGTTGACGGCGGCGTTCGACATATCGCCGCAGGGCTTCATGCGTCGCAGCCGCGATAGCGCCACCTCCACGCTTCTGAACGGACACAGAAGAGGAATGCGGTAAGGATGATCTTCTGCGCTTCCCGTCTTGGCTTGCCCGCTGAACACCGCGCTGGTAGCATCGGCGCCCGCAGAGAAAGACCCAGTCTTAAAAAGTTCGATCATCCTGCGGCCCGTCAATAGAGCCAACGCGCAGGCAATGTCGAAGGGCGCCGAGATGTCGTCTTCGATGACCCCCCTCGCCTTGTCGACGAGGACTCCCGCATCGAGTTCCCACGCTGAGGAGCTCTTCTTGTCGAGCGCATCCTCACCTCTCTTCTTCAGGGCGATCCTCTCGCCGTCGCTCAGCCTCAACTCCTTCATGTAATCAGGAAAGAGGCGGATGTCGCATATGATGGCGTCGATCCTCGCCTCCCCCGTGAAAGCTATGCGCCGGGCGGCCCGCTGTGCCTTGTGCTTGTCAGCCAGCGGCAGATCGTGGAACTCGCGCAGCTTGATGACGGCCTTCGCCAGCGCCGGCTTGGTGACACGGGGCTCTGTCCGCAGCAGCTCGTCCGCTTTGATGATGGACGCCTCCGAATCAGCGGGGTAGGCGTCATGGTGGTGCTCCAGCGTCATCCAAGCCTTCTTCACGCCGGACAGGTACGTGGCGAGCGATTTCGGCCATTTGTCGCGGATGTAGCCAACCACACCGGCAGCGTCGCCGCTGTCATCGAGGTAGCACGCGATGGTACTCAGATTTACTTCACTCATGTTCACAATGCCTTGATATAATAAATGCGCTGCCGACTGGCGAGCACATCGGGCAACAGCGATCACACCGCCGCATCACCATCAGCAGCATCATGACATCACACGTTTTGGACCCCATCGACATCTTGCGTATCTGACATGCCTCGTGAACTGTAATGATCACCATTATTATCTCCACCCTGTCTCAACCGAGTCTGCGTTGCACACACACCATGTCTGTTGCACCCGCAAATGCAACAATCAATGTTGCCGGCGGCGACACCAGGGCTTCGGCTGTGGTGGCTATCAGCACGCTCGGTACCGATGCGACGTACACGTACGTTGTCAGTCGGTCGTCTACAAACTCTTCGGGGGCGGCAATGACGGACTGCGGCACTTGCATCGCGCAAACCTCCTCTCAGACCGTCACAGTCACCGGCCTCACCGTTGCCACCACTTACTACTTTTGGGTGCGCGCTCAGAACAGCAGCACCCTGGCCTACACTGTCATCTCGTCATCGTCTGCAATCACGACAGTCACCCCACCATCAGGGTGCACGGTCAACATGAACTCTGGTACATCAAGCGGGGGTAATGCCACCGTGACGATCACGACGCTTGGAACAGCTGGATACTACAATTACTTCCTATCCAGTTCCTTGACCTTCTCACTAGCCGCTAATATGACAGATGTCGTGTCGCTCACGCGCCAGACATCATCACAGACAGTCAATCTCGTGGGCATGTCCTCCGGCACATTATGGTACGTTTACCTTCGCGCACAGAATGTCAAGTCGGGACTGTACACTGTCGTGTCGACTGCGGGAGTCGGATTTAACACTTCCAGTGCCACGGCGCCCTCAGGCGGAACCGTCGGGACGCCGACCTCCGTCACTGCCACATCTGCCACCGTAGCGGTGACCATGACGACCTTCGGGTATGATTCCCTCTACAACCATTATCTGTCGAGTTCGCCCACCAATTCCACATCAGGAACGATGACAAACTTGAAGGTGATGGTTGCGCAGACAGCGTCGCAGAACGTTTCCCTGACGCTACTCGCACCATCCACTACAAGTTACCTCTTCTCGAGGGCGTTGAATGTGGTCACTGGGGCCTACACGTTCATGACCACCACAGGCGTTGCCCTCACCACTCTCGGTACTGGGAATGCTCCTGCAATAGGCGCTCTGTCTGTAACTTCAGCGGCGTCCACAACGGGCGTTATCGCACTCACACTCACTACGCTGGGGACGAACGCTAATTATGCCTACTACCTGTCGTGGTGCGCCACCAACTCTGTGGGCGGTGTTATGGCAAACGCCTGTATCATCAGGCCCTGGACCTTAGCACAAACGGTGTACCCGTCGGGCCTGCCGGCAGGAACATCACCGTGGCTCTTCGTGAGGGCCAAGAATGTGTTGACGGGCGCTTACACAGTCCTGAGCTCCTCCGGCACGCAAATCACCCTGTCTGCCGCGAGCTTGTACTATGAGGCCGCCGCGCTGACAGCTTTCGACCCGGGCGCGAGCGATTATTTCGGACAAATTGTGGCCATCAGTGGAGGTTACGCCGTGATAGGGGCATGGGCTAAGGACCCTCCTGTCGGATTGGCAGACTCAGGAGCAGCGTATGTTCTGGAGCTCGACAGCGGAACGGGAGAGTGGGTACACAGCGCTGTCCTATACCCCACAGATGCTTACCCAGGCGATAGCTTCGGCTATGGCGTTTCCGTGAGCGGAACGTACGCCGTGATCGGAGCCCCCCAATCCGACCCGACAGGAAAGACGGACGCCGGTGCTGCGTACGTTTTTGAGCGTAACTCGGGTACAGGGGCGTGGGAACAGAAGACGAAGCTCATAGCCAGTGATAGCATGCCGAGTGACAGCTTCGGCACCGTTGGTGTGAGCGGCACGTATGCGATCGTCGGTGCATATTCCAAGAAACAATTGGGTATTGCGAACTTTGGTGCGGTCTACCTCTTTGAGCGCAATGTCGGATCTGGAGTGTGGGAACAGAAGGCCAGCCTGTACCCTAGCGATTATCTCGCAGGATCGTACTACGGATCCAGCGTGTCAATCTCTGGGACATACGCCATCGTTGGAGCGTATCAAAAAGCAGGAGGAGGAGGAGCTTATGTTCTTGAGCGAAACACGGGCACCGGTGCGTGGGAGGAGAAGGCCATCCTCACATGTCCTGACGCCACCACCGCAACATTTGGCATCAGCGTGGCCATTGACAACTCGTATGCCATTGTCGGCGGTCCAGCTAAGTCGGTGAGTTCATTATCATCAGCTGGCGGAGCATACATCTACGAGAGGGTAAGTGGCACGTGGACGCTGACTGCGACCATCAATAATCCCGATCCGGCAGCATCGGATTCGTTTGGAAATGCCGTGGCCGTGAACGGAATCTACGCGGTCATTGGATGCAACAGTAAAGATCCAGCGGGGAAAAGCGCTGCTGGATCGACATATCTGTACAAGAGAAACTCGACAACGGGGGTTTGGGAGAACAAGATCGAGTGGACTGCCAGCGACGGAGCCGCGAGCGATCAATTTGGAGCATCCGTCGGTGTTTCCGGGACCCACGTCCTCTCCGGCGCCTACCGCAAGGCAGTTAATGGAGTTTCTCCGGCGGGAGGAGCCTATGTGTACGAGCTCCCTTCCACGACTACCATTTCTCCTCTGGCGACCATCTTGGCGCCCTCTACTGTGTCCACAACAGATAACGCGACAGTCACCATTGCAACTCTCGGAACGGACGCGGATTACACATACGTTGTCAGCTACAGCACCACCAGTGACTCGACCGCGGCCATGGTAGATTGCGGAGCATGCGTGACACAGACTGCGTCGCAGAGTGTCGCCTTGTACGGCTTAGGTACGTCGACGACCTACTACCTGTGGGTGCGTTCAAAGGTCTCCAGCAGCTCGGCGTACGCTGTCATTTCCTCCGCTGCGACGATCACCACCACGGGATCCTGGCCTCCTGCTGGTGGCAGTATCACCCTTTCCAGCATCACCCAGCTCAAGTGTACAGCCACAGTCACTATGGGAAACCTTGGCGATGTCGGCATGTATGACTACTTTCTCTGCAGCGCGCCCACAAACTCCACCACAGGTACTATGACCGATCTCGTGGCGATGACGAGACAGACGGCGTCTCAGGCTCTTTCGGTATCAGGACTAGTTCCCAACACGACACAGTATCTGTTCCTCCGGGCCCAAAGCATCTCCGACGCCTCCTACTGCTACATGACCAGCACCGGAGTCACTCTAACAACAACTGCAGGTGTGGCACCGGCAGGAGGGACAGCGGGTACGCCCTCCTCCGTCACCTCCGTGTCCGCCACTGTGGCCATTACTATGACTACACTCGGCACAAATTCAACCTACATGTACTTTTTGAGCTCCTCGCCCACCAACTCTACGGGCGGGACAATGACAAATCTCAAGGCGCTGACGGCACAGACAACTTCACAGAACGCCTCGCTGACACTGCTGACTCCCTCAACGACGAGCTACCTGTTCGTCAGGGCACTGAACGTGGCCGCGGGGACCTACTCATTCATGACGACCATTGGCGTCGCCCTCACCACTCTCGGCACGGGAAGCGCGCCTACAGGAAGTACCGTCTCCGTCACTTCCAAAGCCTCAACCACCGCCGTAGTCAACGTGACCATGACCACCCTGGGAACGACTGCCAACTTTGTCTACTACCTGTCCTGGTGCGCTACCAACTCTGTGGCAGGCACCATGGCCAATGTCTGTCTCCTCAAGGCACAGACTGCATCACAGACGGTGTACCCATCAGGGCTACCAGCAGGAACGTCGCCATACCTCTTCGTACGAGCCAAAAACATTCTCACGGGCGCATACACTGTGATGAGCGCGAGTGGTACTGTAGTTTCATCCCTGTCGGCAGCCAGCATCTACTACGAGGCTGCTGCGCTGACGGCCTTCGACCCTGTTGCGTCGGACCATTTTGGCCAGAGTGTGGCAGTCAGTGGAAGCTATGCCATCGTTGGAGCCTACTGGAGATATCCGCTGTCAATTGCAACAGCTGGCGTAGCGTACGTCCTGGAGCTGAACGGGAGCACCATGGAATGGGAACACAAGGCCGTCCTCTACCCTACTGATGCATACACCAACGACCTGTTCGGCGTAGCTGTGTTCATCAGCGGAACGTACGCCGTCGTTGGAGCCTCCGCGTCGGATCCAGGAGGAAAGACGGACGCAGGTGCTGCTTACGCATTCGAGCGCAACTCGGGTACAGGGGCGTGGGAACAGAAGACAAAGCTGGTCGCCAGCGACGCTATGCCTTCCGACAGTTTTGGTTATTCCGTCGGGGTGAGTGGGACGTACGCAATCGCCGGCGCACATGTTAGGACGCGTTTGGGCGCCTCGAGTTCAGGAGGGGCATATGTGTTCGAGCGCAACTCCGGCTCCGGAGTCTGGGAACAGAAGTCTGTACTATTTCCTAGCGATCTTCCTACAGCGTCAAAGTTTGGATGGAGCGTCTCCGTCTCTGGAACGTACGCCATCGTCGGGGCCTACCTCAAGACTGGAGGAGGAGGGGCATACATTTTCGAGCGCAACTCCAGTACAGGTGCGTGGGAGCAGAAGGCCATCCTCACATGTCCCGATTCGACCATCGCACAGTTTGGCTACAGCGTATCCATCGACGGTACCTATGCAGTTGTCAGTGCTCAAAACAAGTCTGTTAATTCTTTGGCTACTGCCGGAGGGGTCTACATGTACGAGAGGGTGGCGAGCACATGGACGCAGAAGGCCATCCTTGAAAATCCCGACCCGGCAGCAACGGACCAATTTGGCTATTCGGTGGCAGTGAGCGGGGTGTATGCTGTGATAGGATGTGTCAACAAGGATCCTGCGTCGAAAGGAAATGCCGGGGCGACGTACCTCTACAAGCGCAATTCGACGACCGGGGTATGGGAGAGCAAGATGGAGTGGACGGCCAGCGACGGACTCGCGTCCGACCAAATGGGTTGGTCCGTCGGACTCTCGGGTACCCATGTCGTATCTAGTGCATACAACAAGACTGTGACCGGACTTTCGACTGCGGGAGGAGCCTATGTCTACGAGCTCCCCTCCTCTGGCGTGGTGGCTCCTTCTTCCGCGACAATATCTACGGCGTCCATCACAGCCACACTGGGGCAGGGTTCCGCGACTGTTGCTATAGGCACACTCGGTACAGACGCAACGTATACCTATGTCGTCAGCTACAGCACTACCAACGACTCGACAGCGACTCTGGTGGACTGTGGCTCGTGTCTGAGCCAGACGGCGTCACAGGCTGTCACGCTTTCATCCTTGCCGAGTTCGCCCATATACCTCTGGGTGCGCTCCAAGGTCACCAGTAGCTCGGTATACACTGTCCTATCAGCATCCTACAGTCTGGGCGCGACGTGGTCCTCCATCACTCTCTCCTCCATATTGCGACTGACGTGCACGGCGACAGTGACGATGACGACGGCCTCCGTCGGAGCTGTTGGCACGTACAATTACTTCCTGTCTTCCTCCGCAACAAACTCCACGGCCGGTGCGATGACCGACATCGCGTCGATACTGGGACAGACAACCTCTCAAGCCCTCTCAGTGTCGGGTTTATTACCCAACACGACACAGTATCTCTTCCTGCGTCAGCAGAGTGTTGCGGACGCTTCATATGCATTCATCACCACTACTGGAGTGACCCTGTCCACACTCTCTGGCGTCGCGCCTGCGGGAGGCACTGCCGGAACTCCGTCATCGGTCACTGCTGTCTCGGCTACAGTAGCAGTCACCATGACCACCCTGGGTACAGACTCCACTTACAACTACTTCCTGAGCTCCTCGCCCACAAACAGCACGGCGGGAACAATGACTAATCTCAAGTTGCTGACGCCACAAACTGCCTCCCAGAATGCATCTCTGACGCTGCTCGCTCCCTCCACGACGAGCTACCTCTTCGTCAGAGCCCAGAATGTGGTGACGAACACTTACACCTTCATGACCACGGTCGGCGTCACCCTCACCACTCTCGGTACGGGCAATGTACCTTCTGGAAGTACTATATCAATCACTTCTGCCGTCTCCACCACGGCCGTGGTCAACGTGACCATGACCACACTGGGTTCCAATGCCAACTACGCCTACTACCTGGCCTGGTGCGCCACCAACTCGGTAGCTGGCACCATGGCCAATGCCTGCCTCCTCAAGGCGCAGACGGCATCCCAGACGGTGTACCCATCAGGCCTACCTGCAGGGACATCCCCCTATCTGTTTGTGCAAGCCAAGAACGTACTTACTGGGGTGTACACGGTCATGAGCGCCTCCGGCACGCAAATTACCCTGTCAGCTGCGGGCGTCTACTACGAGGCTGCCGCACTGACGTCATTCAACCCAGCCGCGATCGATTATTTTGGGTACAGTGTGGCGGTCAGCGACACATACGCCTTCGTAGGACTTGTATGTAATTCCCCCCTGTCAATCGCACAAGCGGGAGCAGCGAATGTCCTGGAGCTGAACCAAAGCACAGGAGAGTGGGAGCACCATGCCGTCCTGTACCCTAGCGATGCATACGCGTTTGACCAAATTGGTTGTTCCGTGGCCGTGAGCGGATTGTATGCCATCGTGGGAGCATGCGCTTCCGATCCCGGAGGAAAGAATAGTGCGGGTGCGGCGTACATGTTCGAGCGCAACTCGGGTACAGGGGCGTGGGAACAGAAGACAAAGCTGGTCGCCAGCGACGCTATGCCTTCCGACAGTTTTGGTTATTCCGTCGGGGTGAGTGGGACGTACGCAATCGCCGGCGCACATGTTAGGACGCGTTTGGGCGCCTCGAGTTCAGGAGGGGCATATGTGTTCGAGCGCAACTCCGGCTCCGGAGTCTGGGAACAGAAGTCTGTACTATTTCCTAGCGATCTTCCTACAGCGTCAGGGTTTGGATGGAGAGTCTCCGTCTCTGGAACGTACGCCATCGTCGGGGCCTATCTCAAGACTGGAGGAGGAGGAGCATACATTTTTGAGCGCAATTCCGGTACAAGTGCGTGGGAGGAGAAGGCTATCCTTTCATGCCCCGATTCGACCATAGCACAGTTCGGCTACAGTGTATCCATCGACGGAACCTACGCAGTTGTCAGCGCTCAAAACAAGTCTGTTAGTTCGTTATCACAAGCCGGAGGAGTATATGTTTATGAGAGGGTCGCTGGCACGTGGACTCTGACTGCGACCCTGGACAACCCCGACCCTGTCGCTTCTGACTTCTTCGGATGTTCTGTTGCCGTCAATGGTATCTACGCAGCGATCGGGTGTTACGGCAAAGAGAGTAGTGCTGGATCGACATATCTGTACAAGAGGAATTCGTCCACCGGAGCGTGGGAGAACAAGGTGCAGTGGACCGGCAGCGATAGGCTCGCGTCCGACCAAATGGGTTGGTCTGTTGGGTTGTCGGGAACTCATGCGATGACCGCAGCGCGCAACAAGGGCGTAAACGGTCTCACAGGCGCAGGAGAGGTGTACATGTACGATGTTAGCGAGCCAGGACAGAATGCGGCGATCACATACACGGGAGGAGTAGTAACGAATGTTCTCATCAACGGGGGCTCCACGGGCCAGATCACCGCTCTCGTGCCGGCGGGTGGAAGCGGAACAGGGTTCACCTACAGCTGGACAGGAGACTACGCCGTCGCCAATCCTACGGTCAACGAGACCAAGACGTCCATGAAGGCAGGGGCATACACGTGCGTCATCACAGACAGTGTCGGAGCCACCAAAACAGCTTCGTTCACCATCACGGAGAATGCGGTCATCACGTATACCGGTGGAGCAGTCACCAATGTGCTCATCAACGGGGGCTCTACCGGCCAGATTACGGCTCTAGTACCTTCGGGGGGGACAGGGACAGGATTCACTTACAGCTGGACGGGCACGTACGCGGTGGCCAGTCCCACAGTGAATGCTACCAAGACTGGTATGAAAGCGGGTAGCTACTCGTGTGTCATCACAGACAGTGCAGGGGCCACGAAGACTGCAGCGGTCACAATCACGGAGAACCCAGTCATCACGTATACAGGCGGCGTGGCCACAGATGTTCTCATCAACGGGGGATCTACAGGCCAGATAACAGCGCTGGTACCCGCGGGAGGAAGCGGGACGGGGTACACTTATAGTTGGACGGGGACGTACGCTGTCGCCAGCCCGACAGTAAACGCAACCAAGACCGGTATGAAAGCGGGGAGTTACTCATGTGTGATCACAGACAGCGTTGGGGCGACTAACACTGTCTCGGTGACCATTGCGGAGAACCCGGTCATCACATACACAGGTGGTGTGACTACGAGTGTACTCATCAATGGGGGCTCGACGGGACAGATCACAGCTCTTGTACCGGCGGGTGGAAGTGCCACCGGCTACACTTACTCTTGGACGGGGACATATGCGGTCGCTAATCCTACTGTCAACGAGGACAAGACTTCCCTGAAGGCCGGTAGCTACTCGTGCGTCATTACGGATAGCGTAGGGGCTACCAAGACCGCAGCGGTCACAATCACCGAGAACGCAGTCATCACCTACACTGGTGGAGTGGTTACCAATGTGCTCATCAACGGGGGCTCCACGGGCCAGATCACAGCTCTGGTACCGGCAGGTGGTAGCGGAACGGGTTACACGTACAGCTGGACGGGCACGTATGCGGTAGCCAGCCCCACAGTCAATGCCACCAAGACTGGCATGAAAGCCGGCAGCTACTCGTGCGTCATCACAGACAGTGCCGGAGCCACCAAGACTGCAGCTGTCACCATCACGGAGAATGCGGTCATCACGTATACCGGTGGGGCAGTCACCAATGTGCTCATCAACGGGGGCTCTACCGGCCAGATTACGGCTCTAGTACCTTCGGGGGGGACAGGGACAGGATTCACTTACAGCTGGACGGGCACGTACGCGGTGGCCAGTCCCACAGTGAATGCTACCAAGACTGGCATGAAAGCGGGTAGCTACTCGTGTGTCATTACAGACAGTGCAGGGGCCACCAAGACTGCATCAGTCACAATCACGGAGAACGCAGTCATCACGTACACGGGCGGAGCGGTCACCGACGTCCTCATCAACGGGGGCTCCACGGGCCAGATCACAGCGCTGGTACCGGCGGGCGGCAGTGGAACAGGTTACACATATAGCTGGACAGGCACGTACGCTGTTGCCAGTCCGACAGTCAATGCTACAAAGACCGGCATGAAAGCGGGAAGTTACTCGTGTGTCATCACGGACAGCGTGGGTGCCACCAAGACCGTTTCGGTGACCATTGCGGAGAACCCGGTGGTGACTTATACCGGAGGCGTAGCTACAAACGTGCTGATCAATGGGGGAACGACGGGACAGATCACCGCGCTGGTGCCCGCTGGCGGCAGCGGCACGGGGTACACCTACAGCTGGACAGGGACCTACACAGTGGCCAACCCTACTGTCAACGAAACCAAGGCTTCCCTCAAGGCGGGGAGCTACTCTTGCATTATCACGGACAGTGTGGGCGCTACCAAGACGGCATCTGTCACCATCCTGGAGAACCCCGTCATCACCTACACAGGCGGAGCGGTGACCAACGTTCTCATCAATGGGGGGTCGACAGGTCAGATCGCCGTGCTGGTGCCTGCGGGCGGAAGCGGCACGGGATTCACTTATAACTGGACAGGAGACTACACGGTCAGCAACCCCACTGTCAATGCCACAAAAACCGGCATGAAGGCGGGTAGTTATTCGTGTGTCATTACGGACAGTGTGGGGGCCACCAAGACTGCGTCCTTCACCATCACGGAGAATCCTGTCATCACCTACACTGGCGGTGCAGTCACGGACATCCTCATCTACGGGGCGTCTACTGGACAGATCACGGCTCTGGTGCCTGCGGGAGGAAGCGGGACAGGGTTCACATTCGCCTGGACAGGCACTTATGCTGTCACGAATCCTACAGTGAACGCCACCAAGACTGGGATGCAGGCAGGCAATTACTCTTGCGTCATCACAGACAGCGTGGGCGCCACCACGACTGCATTCTTCACTATTGCTACGCAGAATTTGGTTATCTCGTACACGGGAGGGGTGGCGACCAATGTGCTCATCAATGGAGGGTCCACGGGAGAGGTCACCGCTCTGGTTCCGGCAGGCGGCAGCGGCACTGGTTTCACATTCATGTGGACGGGAGACTACGCTGTAAGCAACCCCACCGTGAACGAGACCAAGACAGGACTCAAAGCAGGCGCTTACTCGTGCATCATCACTGACAGCATCGGAGCCACCACGACAGCATCGGTCACCATCATGGAGAACCCGGTTATCACATACACCGGCGGAGCGGTGACTAATGTGGTCATCAACGGGGGTTCAACAGGTCAGATCACAGCTCTCGTGCCCACAGGGGGCACAGGCACGGGGTTCTCATACAGCTGGACAGGTACTCATGCGGTCGCTAATCCCACCAGTAATGACACAAAGGCATCCCTCAAGGCGGGGTCATATTCATGTCTGATCACGGACAGCGCCGGCGCCACCAAGACTGCCTCCTTCACCGTCACCGAGAACCCTGTCATCACCTACACGGGAGGTGTAGTTACGGATGTCGTCATCAATGGGGGGTCTACAGGCCAGATCAGTACCCTTGTTCCGGGCGGAGGCACAGGTACGGGCTATTCATACTCTTGGACTGGCACTTACTCAGTGCCCAGTCCTACAGTGAATGCCACAAAGACGAACATGAAAGCGGGCAGCTACTCCTGTGTCATCACAGACAGCGCGGGTGCCTCCAAGACTGTTTCGGTGACTATAAACGAGAATCCAGTAGTCTCGTACACGGGGGGAGCAGTCACCAATGTAGCTATCAATGGCGGATCTACGGGCCAGATCACGGCACTAGTGCCTGCAGGAGGAAGCGGAACAGGATACACGTACAGTTGGACGGGAACGTATGCGGTGGCCGACCCCACGGTCAATGCCACCAAGACTGGCATGAAAGCGGGCACTTACTCATGTGTCATCACGGACAGCGTGGGTGCGACCAAAACAGTGGCTCTACCCATAACAGAGAACGCTGTACTGTCAGTCAGTGGAGGGACCATCACAAATGCAAGCAGCGGTGCAAATAACAGGTCCATCTCGTCCGTCACAGCATCTGGAGGCAGCGGCTCCGGGTACACGTATTCTTGGTCATCGGGAATCTCGAACGCCAACGTGAACGGGACGAAGACAGGTGTTGCACCGGGCACCTACACGTTGACGGTGACAGATGACGTCGGCGGGTCGACAGCCGTATCTTTCACGGTGGCCACAGCGCCGTACGGCGCAAGTGTAACAATCTCTTCTGTCATGACGACCTCCGCATCACTCGCGGTCTCGATATCGACACTGGGAACGGATGCAACCTATACCTACGTGGTGAGCAGCACAGACACTGACTCAAATGCAGCTTCGATGACTGATTGCGCTACGTGTACCGCACAGACGACGTCGCAGACTGTGACAGCAACAGGATTGACTGGTGACACTCAGTACTTCCTGTGGGTGCGGGCTAAGGACACGTCAACGCACGCGTACACGGTATTGACGAGCACGTCAACGTCGCTGCACACCCCAGCAGCTCCAATGCTCACAGCCGGTGCTATCCTAGGATGCGCTGTGGGGCGCACTAACGGATCGATCGCAGCGACAACGGTTTCGGGAGGCACACCGCCGTATTCAACAGTATTGTGGACCTCTTCAAATGGCGGTTCAACGATCGCATCCCAAACCGTGGCCGCGAAGACAGGGCTGAGTGCAGGCACGTATGTCATCAGCGTCACGGACTCCGCCGGGGGGCAAGCGAGCATTACATACATCGTACCCTCCACGCCGCAACTATCTCTGGTTTCGAACTCGTCGACGGCAGCGAGCGGTACCAACACAGCGAACGGGTCCGCGACCGTAAGCGTTTCGGGTGGTACGGGAGCGTATGCGTACACGTGGTCCCACTCAGGCGTGCTACTGAGTGGCTACACGTCAGCAACGGCTTCCTTTCTGGACGGAGGAGTCTACACATGCACTGTGACAAGCGGGAGCGCAGACGCACTCTCCGCCGATGTGACTGTGCAAGCGCCGGTCACTCTTACCGTTGCAGTGTCTGGCAGCACTGTCACCGCCACAGCAGCGGGCGGCACCCGTGCGTACACGTACGTGTGGACCATCAACGGCTCTACATCAGGCAATGTCACCTCCTCGCTCACAGGCGTGTCGCCGGGCAGCGTTTGCAGCTGCACAGTCACCTCGGGTGCGAACAGCACAACTAGGGGAACCACGGTGTACACACTCATCACATTCGCCTCTACGCCTGTGACGGCAACGCCTTCGTGGCCAGCATACGGTGCAGGCGCACTATACAAAGTAACCTACAGTAACGCTACTGCCGGAAGCGACGTAGTCGTCTGGGCTGCCTCGACCGCAGTGACGACCTGCGTAGTTGTGAATCTGACGGCAAACACGTCCTACAACTTTTCAGTGTATGCCAAGACCACAGGAGACTTCTCCCTCTTTGCCGTTGGCGCGGTGCAGACGCCAGGCGACATCGGAGCGAGCTTCACCAAAACAGCGCTGCTCGCGCCGCAGTCGACCTCGGTGTATGACTTGACAGCGACAAAGACAAGCGCATCGTTGACGACGACTGTCATCCAACAACTCTTTCAAACGGGGGATACTGTTGTGACATTAAACACAGTCTCAGGTTACAAGGAAGCAGCGCAGTCCGTGTATGTGGAGTTGACGGAGACCATCAAGATTCAAAAAGGGGTGTCGATCTACTGCCCTTTCGATGACAACGTAGCTGGCACGCAGAGTGTAAATCTCGAAGAGGACGACGGGAGCATCGTTCCAGTAACATATGAGAGCACGGACGACAGCATTACAGTTGAGGGGGTAAAATACTACCCGGGTGACCAATTCTGGATGGGAACACAGCTTGTATTTGTGGTCTTACAGTGACACCAGCAGCACACAACAAAAGCACAATTGTGAATAACACGTCCCTGATCAGTATCCAACCCACGTTTCGTGATGTAGTATGTATATTCCTTCCCAAAATTGACAAACCTTGAGTAAGTAATCCTCCTCATTATTTTGTGTTGCGCTCTGCAACAGTGCGCCTCGCGGGCACGATGTCGACCCCCTCTGGAGGTACGATCACTGTCTCAAACATCACGCCACTGACATGCGACACGACGATCACAATGACGACGCTAGGAGCTGCGGGCTCGTGGAACTACTTCCTCTCGACGTGCGCGACAAACGCGAGGACCGGAACCATGACAAATCTTCGTGGAATCACTGGACAGACTGCGTCTCAGGCCCAGCCGGTTTACGGACTTACGCCCAGTACGACTCAGTACCTGTTCTTGCGGGCTCAAAAAGTCAGCGACTTGACGTACACCGTTATGACCACCACAACCACCGGAACGACTCTCACTACAACGTCCGGAGTAGCGCCTGCCGGAGGTACCATCGGGACACCGACGTCTGTAACAAACACAGGGGCAAGCACATTTGTGACCATCACTACGATGGGCACAAACTCGGAATATCAGTACCTTGTGAGCTCCTCTCCCACTAACTCCACGGGGGGGACGATGACGAATCTTAAAGCGCTGTTGGCACAGCCAACTTCCCAGAGCGTCACGTTCTCATACCTCGTTCCCGGCACCACGAGGTACCTCTTCTCAAGAGCACAGAATTTAAGGACAGGCGCTTACACCTTCCTGACGACAACGGGAGTGGCGCTGACCACGCCGACATCTGGCGTCGCCCCGACCGGAGGGTCAATCTCCGTGACATCCTCCTTCTCCAGCACAGGGGTTGCCACGGTCACGATGACAACACTGGGAACCAACGCCAACTATGTGTACTATCTCTCGCGCTGTGCCACCAACTCTACAGGAGGAACTATGATTAATGTCTATCGTTTGGCGGCACAGACAGCATCTCAGACTGCGTATCCGGCAGGCCTCACAATGGCGACGACACAGTACCTGTTTGTGAGAGCTCAGAACAGTATCACCGGAGTCTACACAGTTATGACCGCTAGCGGAGTAGCGATCACCACGTCTGCGGTGAGCATCAACTACCAGACGGCCGCGCTGACATGCAACGAGCCACCGCCTGATACTGGTTACATCAAGTATGGCACCGCTGTAGCTGTTGACGATGGTTCAAATTACGCAGTAATTACAGGCACCAGAGCAGCTTACGGCTTGAGCAGCGCAGGGGGAGCGTACGTGCTGGAGCTCGACGCTAACGGGGAGTGGGACACGAACGCGATACTGGTGCCGACCGATGTAGCTACGAGTGACAGTTTTGGTAGATGCGTCGCAGTGAGCGGAACGTATGCAATTTTGGGCAGTCAATGCGATGTAGGGGGGAGGCTTAATGCTGGTGCCGCATATATGTTTGAGCGCATTGCAGGAACCTGGACTCAGACTACAAAACTTGTAGCCAGTGATGTATGCCCAGGTGATAACTTTGGTATAGCGGTGTCTGTCAGTGGAACTTACGCCATCGTAGGCGCCACCACCCGGTATCAACTCGGGGTTGCTTCCTCCGGCGGAGCTTACATCTTTGAAAGGAACGTCACAACTGGAACCTGGGAACAGAAGGCGACGCTGTTCCCCAGCGACGTGCCGACAGGGGCGTATTTCGGCGCCGGCATTTGCATTTCAGGGACCTATGCCATCGTCGGCGCGTACAACAAGAACACTGCTGCAGGGGGGGCGTACATCTTTGAGCGTAATTCTACATCTGGTGCATGGGAGGAAAAGGCAATCCTAGCAGCGTCCGATCCCGCAGCGAACATGAAGTTCGGAAAGGCGGTATCCATCGATGGCAACTATGCAGTTGTGGCCGCTGAGGGCAAGACTGTCACCGCACTGAGTAATGTAGGTGGAGCCTACGTATTTGAAAGGGTGTCCGGGACTTGGGGGCAGGTGGCGATGCTGGATAATCCTGACCCGACTGCCTCTGACTATTTTGGAATATCAGTGAGTGTCAGCGGCGTTTACGCAGTCGTCGGGTGTTACCTGAATGATCCTTCATCAAAGTCAGGCGCCGGTTCTACATACCTGTTCAAGAGGAGCCCGACCACTGGATTGTGGCCATTCGTCAAGGAATGGACTGCAAACGACGGTCTGGCGAGTGACAACATGGGTGGCAGTGTGAGCATAGCAGGGACGCATGTCGTCTCTGGTGCAAGCTTCAAGACCTCCGCAGGTGTCACAATTATGGGAGGTGCTTACATGTTCGAGGTCCCGCCGCCGATCACATACACTGGCGGTGCTGTCACTAATGTTGTGACAAACGGAGGAAGCACCGGCGCCATAGCTGCCATCACACTTGCCGGGGGCACAGGTACCTACACGCCGACGTGGTCTTCCTCGACAGGGGCGACCACAGGGCTGAGCGGCGTCGGAGCCAAGACTGCTCTCCTCGCAGGAACATACACGCTGAGCGTGCTTGACAGTCAGTCGACGCCTACCTCAAGCGTGTTTACTTTTGTAGTGACCGAACCTCCTGTGATAGTCGTCAGCGGGGGAAGCATCACTAACGTGCTCATCAACGGCCAGAGCACGGGAGCGATCGCCGCCGTCACTGTTTCGGGCGGGACGGGAACTGGCTACACATATTCCTGGAGCGCAGGCATCACAAATCCCACCGTCAATGCTGCCAAGACAGGATTACCAGCGGCAACATACACGCTCATCGTGACAGACAGTGGAGGGGGCACCAAGACGACAGCATTTACAATCGCGCAGAATTCCGTTATCTCGTACACGGGGGGCGCGATCACCAGCGTCCTGATCAACGGAGGAGCCACCGGTGCAATCGCATCTGTGACTCCCACTGGGGGGTCCGGCACAGGGTACACGTATGCATGGGGGGCTGGCATCGCCAACCCCACAGTGAACGCTGCGAAGACCGGCCTGGTGGCCGGCACGTACACCCTTGTCATTACCGACAGCGTCTCCGCAACCAAGTCCATCTCCTTCACCGTCACGCAGAATGCTGTCATCGCCTACACCGGGGGCGCTGTCACTAACGTCCTCATCAACGGAGGCGCAACCGGTCAAATTGCTGCCGTCACCCCCAGTGGCGGCTCTGGCACGGGATACACTTATCAGTGGGGGGCTGGCATCTCAAGCCCAACCGTGAATGCCACGAAGACGGGACTGGCAGCCGGCACGTACACTCTTGTTATCACAGACAGCGTCTCCGCTACGAAGACAGTGACCTTCACAGTGACGGAAAATCCAGTGATTAGCTACACCGGAGGCGCAATCACGAGCGTTCTAATCAACGGTGGCAGCACAGGTCAAATTGCTGCCGTCACCCCCAGCGGTGGTTCAGGCACTGGATACACATACCAATGGGGTGCTGGCATCTCGAGTCCTACTGTGAACGCCACAAAGACGGGCCTGGTGGCCGGCACGTACACTCTTGTTGTCACAGACAGCGTCTCAGCAACAAAAACAATTACATTCACGATCACCCAGAACCCTGTGATAACTTACAGTGGAGGCGCGATCACGGGAGTGCTGATCAACGGAGCGGCTACCGGTGCTATCGCATCTGTGACTCCCAGTGGTGGTTCCGGCACGGGATACACGTATCAGTGGGGGGCTGGCATCTCGAGTCCAACTGTGAATGCCACAAAAACTGGCTTGGCGGCCGGCACCTACAGCCTGGTCATCACGGACAGCGTCTCAGCGACAAAAACCGTCACGTTCACGATTACGCAGAACCCCGTCATCTCATACACGGGCGGGACAGTGACCAATGTGCTCATTAACGGAGGAAGCACGGGCCAAATCGGAGCCGTCACCCCCAGCGGCGGCTCAGGGACGGGGTACACATACCAGTGGGGGGCTGGAGTTGCAAGCCCCACTGTGAACGCTGCGAAGACAGGTCTGACCGCCGGCACGTACACTCTAGTGATTACGGACAGCGTCTCCGCAACGAAGTCGATCTCCTTCACAGTCACACAAAATCAGGTCATCACAACGAGCGGCGGCAGTGTCACCAATACCAGCGGCGGCGCAGCTAATGGATCCATCGCGCCGGTCGTCCCCTCTGGCGGAACTGGTGTTTACACATTCTCGTGGGGCTCCGGGATCGCTAGCCCGACGGTGAACGCCACCAAGACAGGCGTTGCTCCCGGCACATACTCCCTGACAGTCTCCGATGACGCCGGCGCGACGAAAGTAGTCAGCTTCACCGTCGCCGCCGCACCATTTGGTGCGAGTGTCACAATCTCATCTCTTGCAGCCACCTCCGCCTCCCTCTCCGTGGTAATCTCAACACTGGGGACTGATGCGAGCTACTCGTACGTCCTGAGCCGCACGAGTACGAACTCAAGCTCTGCTGACATGATAGACTGCGGCACCTGTGCGGCGCAGACCACATCACAGAACGTTGACGTCACCGGATTTTCGCCGAACATGACGTACTACCTGTGGGTGCGAGCGAAGAACACGTCGACAGGTGCTTACAGTCTTATGACGACAACATCCAGGTCTATACACCTCGCAAACGCGCCAACCCTGACTCCTGGCTCAATTGTGGGATGCGCCGCGGGACGGACAAACGGTTCTATCGGAGAGACGTCCGTGTCCGGCGGCACACCTCCCTACACCACAGTATCCTGGGCGTCGTCCGCTGGCGCATCTACCATCGCTTCCCAGACATTTGCCGCCAAGACAGGGCTTGCAGCTGGCACTTACACTCTCTCAGTGACTGATTCAGCAGGAGGCGAAGCGAGCATCATCTACGTTGTGCCTTCCGTGCCGCAGCTCACTCTCGTCTCGAGCACTTCGACGGCTGCCAGCGACACGAACAGCGCAGACGGCTCCGCCACCGTGAATGTCACCGGCGGCACAGGCACATTGACATTCAAATGGTACACCAAAGGCGTGCTGCTGACAAGCGTCACAGCGACTGCGACCCTGCTGGACGGTGGCGTGTACAACTGCGTCGTGTCCAGCGGAAATGTGGATGACATCTCTACGCAGATTACTGTGCAAGCGCCCGTCGCCGTGACTATGAGGGCAACGGGGAGCACTGTGACCGCTTTCGTCGCCGGCGGCACTCGAGCGTACACGTATTCGTGGACCGTCGACGGATCCGCTTCGAGTGCGACGACCGCAACGCTCTCGCAACTCTCTCCCGGTACCGTATGCGCTTGCACCGTCACTTCCGGGACGAACAGCGACAGTGGGGAGGCGACTGTGTTCCCGGGAGTGCAGTTCGCTTCCACTCCCGTGAGTACGTCGCCCTCGTGGTCCTCGTATGCACCGGATGCGGTGTACAGAGTGACGTATCGAAGTGCTGTCGCAGGCAGCGAAGTCGTCACATGGAAAACAGCCACGTCGCGCACGACCGGCCTCGTATCAGGACTGACAGCCAATGAGACCTATGCATTCGTGGTTCTCGTTCAGATTCAGGGCACCTTCTCGCCCTTCGTCGCCGGAACTGTGACGCTGCCGGGCAACGCCGGCAGCAACTTCTCGAAGGCTGCGCTGCTGACCGAGAGCGCCACGGCGACGTATGACCTGACGGCATTGAGCGGAAGCGGCAGCGCGGCTCTGACTCCATCTGTCATCAAGACGCTGTTCTCAACTGGCGATGTAGTTCAAACCCGCAATTTAGTGGGGGGCGTCTCTGTCGGAAGCGTTGCAGAATCAAGAGCGCGGATGCCTCTCTGCAGGTTGCGATTGCCTCAGACTTGGCAAGTTCCTAGCCGTTCGCGCAAAGGCGCACACTCACACGAACGAGGTGAGTAGGGGAGAGCAGCAACAGTATCGCACCAAGGAGGACTATGTCAGGCGTATGCCCCAGTACCAGTCCCTGCGTGGCTTGCGTGCTCTATGTGCCCTAACGTACCTCTCTGTGGAGCTAGGCTGGAAGTGCTTCAGTCTTGTGTTGGCAGGCCTTGTGCAGTGGCAACACGTGGCAGAAGAAGAGACTCTGGCTATGCCGTGTTTTGAAGGAAGTGAATTGGTGAGAGTGAGGCAACCTTGCTTGGTGCCGAACTCCAGAGAAGCCGAACTCCATAGAACCGGCCTGATACAATGGGCCGATGTCCCGAAGGGCCGAGACCTAGCCTGGATGGGCCGAACCCTAATCAACAGATGGCCGATGCCCAACTTCAAGTTCAACTGTGAAGTTGAAGTAGGAGTGCCAACTTCAACTATGGCAGTATAGTACTGCAGAACAATGCTGTTCTACTGAACGCATAGGAAAGCGCACCCAGTCATGACTCTCCTGGGAATGGGGGCATTTCACCACTCTTGCGCATACACTACGGATGTCTGCTTCAGGCTGCAAGTCTCGATAGGTGATAAGACCTCTGAAGGACTGCATCTGAGCACAATATCTCGACACCCCCTCTCAGGCCAAACGAGGTCTGATGATCTTATGTACACCCGATTACCTCATGCCTCGACGAAGATGACAGAGGTAAGCTCCCGCAGCGTGCTGCTGCTTACGCCCTTGGTCAGGCTGTCCGCCAGCTGCTTCTTGGTGTTGACGTACTCCAGCTGGATGGTCCGGGCGGCGATGTGATCACGAATGTGGTGATACTTGAGGTCGATGTGCTTGGTGCGGCGGTGGTGCATGGGATTGGACGCCAGCTTGATGGCTCCTTGATTGTCCTCGAAGATGGTGGTCGCCTTGGTTAGAGGTATGCCGAGGTTGCTTAGTAGTTGTCGCAGATGGATGGCTTCATTGCATGCTTCTGTGAGCGCCATGTATTCCGCCTCGGTTGATGAAAGCGCCACTGTGTCTTGCAGCCTTGAGCACCAAGAAATGGCCGCGCCGCCAAGAGTGAACAGGTAACCTGTGGTGGACCTGCGTGTGTCGATGTCTCCAGCGTGGTCAGCGTCGCAGTAGCCGCTGAGGTGGAAGCTGTCGGCTGTGGAGAAGTCGTACCGAAGCCGGAACTCTCGTGTGCCGTTGAGATACCTGAAAATGCGCAGGCATGCCTGCCAATGCGCACGCCCAGGGTTGTGCATGAAGCGAGATACCTCGCGCACGGCGTTGCTGATGTCCGGTCTGGTAACCACTGCTAAGTAGAGCAGTGATCCGACGGCGCTCCGGTATGGTATTGATGCCATGAATGATGCATCTGTCGATGTAGAAGCAGCCATTGTTTTTGAGAGTGGTCCATCGGCAGAGGGCGTGATGACGGGCTTGCTGCTCCCAAGGCTGAACTTCTCGAGGATGGTCTTGATGTAGGTGGTCTGGTCCATGGTGAGTAGTCGCTTGGTGCGATCTCGCCAAATGTGGATGCCGAGGAAGTGCTCCAGCTGCCCGAGTTCCTTGACGTTGAAGGTCTGGCTGATGCTGTCCTTGAACGCTTGTAGTAGACCGCTGCTGTTGGACGCGAGGATGATGTCGTCGACGTATACGACCACAAAGAGGTTGTGGATCTCCTGAAAGTAGGTGTACAGGCACGTGTCCACTGATGACCGCTTGAAGCCGAAGTCGTGCTCCAGCCACTGGTTCAGGACTGAGTTCCAGTTCTTGGGCGCTTGCTTGAGACCGTATAGGCTGCGCCGAAGTCGGTAGACAAGTGATGCGCCTGAGGAGGAGGTCTCGTGGTAGCCGGGAGGTATAGCGGCGTAGATCTCTTCTTCGACAGGTGCGTTGAGAAAGGCTGTGTCGACGTCCATTTGCTCCAGCTCCCAGTCGTAGTATGACGCTGTCGCAAGGAGGGTCCTGACCGTAGTGATGGCTGCTACTGGAGCGTAGGTCTCGAAGAAGTCAATGCCTTCGACCTGAGTGAAGCCTTGTACGACGAGACGAGCTTTGTAGCGGATGATGTCGCCTGCTGAATTCTTCTTGGTCTTGAAGATCCACTTTGTTCCGATGGCCTTTCTGTTGGGTGGCAGCTCGACGATGTCCCAGGTATGCATGTTGACAAGAGATGTCATCTCCTCGTGGATAGCTTGCTGCCACTTGTCCGCTTCTGGTGACTCCATAGCCTCGCTGAATGAAGCCGGGTCGTTGTAGATGGCCAGAAATGCCGCCAGCGACGTCTCGTCTCCTTTAGGCGCAGCACTGCTTGACTGCTGTGTGGATTGTCGAGTCGGGTACCTCCTGACCTGCGGCAGAGTAGAAAGCAAAGGTGGGCGATCCCTGTGCGGTTGCGGCACCTCCTGTGGAGGCGACAAGTCTGGCGTCGCGTTTCCTTTTTCGTTGTTGCCGCTTGAGTCGCCAGTGGAGCTCTCCCCGGATGCAGCAGCTCCTTCTTGGGGACGTTGCTCGGAGTCCGCACTTTCCTCCTCGGGTTGAAGCATGTTCAGTAGCCACTCTGGCTCATCTGAGCTCAGGCTGCCCCCCTCTGTCTCCGAATAACGCTCTGGAGGCTGACGGAGGGCTCCCTCGTGGAAGACCACATGCATTGACTCCACTACTCGCCTTGTTGCCGGGTTGAAGATGCGATAGGTCCCTGTAGGCTTGTTGGTGGCGTAGCCAACGAAGATGCAGGCGATGGAGCGGGGGTCGAGCTTGCTTCGCTGCTTCTTGGGAACATGAAGAAAGCAGGTGCTGCCAAATACGCGAAGGTGGTCCACGCTTGGTTTCGATCCCGTAAGTGCCTCGAAGGGGGTCTTACCGCCGAGAGATGAGTGAGGGGTGCGATTGTAGAGGTAGCATGATGTGTTGATGGCCTCCGCCCAGAGATGCTTGGGTGCCTTGGCGTCTTGGAGCATGCAGCTGGCGTGCTGGATGATGGTTTGAAGAGCCCTTTCCGCTTTGCCGTTGAGCTGCTGCGTGTGTGACGGGGCCATCTGGTGCCTAATGCCGAGCTCCAAGCAGCGTGCGTCGAATGCTCCGCTGAATTCGCCGCCGCAATCGGTTCGCACCGCTTGCAGTTTATGCCCGGTGGGGATGGACACCGCCTTGATGAAATTATCCAGCCCCACGCACGCCCGCTCCGCCTCCTTTGACTGATGAAATGACATCGTTGCGACTTCCGTTGCGCTGTCGATGACGATTTGGGTGTACCTTGCACCTCCCACGCTGATGACGGAGAAGGGTCCCGCGAAGTCGGAGTGGGCTAGCGCCAGCGGCTCCGTGACAGGGGTGTCGGTCTTCTTGCTGATCGATGCTCTCCGACTCTTGCCCAATTCACAGCTTGCGCAGTCAACCGGGGAACCGGTAATGGATACCCCTAGTTGTCGCGCCAGCTGCAGGGCGGACTGGTGACCGATGTGCCCCATGCGCTGATGGAGGAGGTTGATGTCGATGGAGAGGTGTGAAGACTCGGTCCTGTTGCGCCTGAAGTGAAGAGCCCACAAGCCTTGCATATTTGCGCTGAAGGGAAAGCTCAGGTCGCCGAGCCGCACTGATCCTCCTTGTTTTCCGTCGAAGGTCAGCTTAGCACCCCGCGTGATGGCCTTGCCGACGCTGAAGAGATTGACGGTTCCCATGGTGGGAATGACGACGACGTCGTAGAGCGTGACTGCTTGGTCGCCGATGAAGCCCGGGATATCTCCTATCTCAGTTGCCTGAGCTGTGCTCCCGTCCATCATAGTGATGGTAGAAAGAAAAGGGCGAAGGTTGACCATTCCTTCGATGGAGCTGGTCATATGGCTGGTGCAGCCAGAGTCGATGATCCATGCCTCGGCTGCTGTGGGAGTTGATGAAGAGGTGTGGACCGCCATAAACCCCACGTTGGGAGTCTTGTTGCCGCCTCCGCTGCTGCCCTTGCCGCTGCTCCCACCTCCGCCGTGTTTGCCCTTAAAGGTGCTACGGCCGCCATGCTTCCTCGGGGTCCACCCCGGGGGCTTGCCGTGCAATGCGAAGCACTTGTCGATGGTATGCCCCAGCTTGTTGCAGTGCGCGCATCGTGTCTTACTACCAGCTGCCGCGGGCCCTCCGCGACCAGCGGGGGCCACTCCGCTAGCGCCACCTGGGCGCTGCGCATGATGAGCGGCAAGAGCGGACTCCGACGGGTCCGCGCTGGGAGACGTGATGATCTTGCGCCGATAAAACGCCCGCAGTTTGATCTGCAGGTCGCTGAGGCTGAGGTTGTCCAAATCTTGCTCGACGAGGGTGACGAGCTCGGAGTAGATCATGGGGAGCTTGACGACGATGTCGGTGACGAAGTCGGAGTCGCTGATGTTGACGCCGTTGTCCTTGAGTTGCCGACGGATGTAGTCGAGCTGCATGATGAAGTCGTCCGGATCTTGGTCCGCTGACATGACGGTAGTTGAAAATAATCTGCGCAGCTCCGTCTTGCGCGCAGATGACTTCACCTCATATTTGTCGTTGAGCGCTGTCCACGCTCGCGCCGGTCGGTCGTTGCCTGACGCGGTGCCCTCAACAATGAAGAAGGCCAGGTCCGAGCAGCACAGTAGTAATTCCGCGTACGCCTGCGTCTCCAGCCTGTCGCGCTTGGCCTTGGCGTCTGCTGCCAGGATCTCCCGCTGCGACGGCTCCATGGGACTGGTGAGGGCCTCATAGGTCCCTACTAACGCAGCCCTCGACGCGAATTTTGCGGACCACTGTCTCCAGTGCTCTTGCTTGCCGCTGAAGGGCGGCAGCTTGAGTGCATCCTTGCTCTCTATCGGTGTGACCATGTCGGAAGCGTTGCAGAATCAAGAGCGCGGATGCCTCTCTGCAGGTTGCGATTGCCTCAGACTTGGCAAGTTCCTAGCCGTTCGCGCAAAGGCGCACACTCACACGAACGAGGTGAGTAGGGGAGAGCAGCAACAGTATCGCACCAAGGAGGACTATGTCAGGCGTATGCCCCAGTACCAGTCCCTGCGTGGCTTGCGTGCTCTATGTGCCCTAACGTACCTCTCTGTGGAGCTAGGCTGGAAGTGCTTCAGTCTTGTGTTGGCAGGCCTTGTGCAGTGGCAACACGTGGCAGAAGAAGAGACTCTGGCTATGCCGTGTTTTGAAGGAAGTGAATTGGTGAGAGTGAGGCAACCTTGCTTGGTGCCGAACTCCAGAGAAGCCGAACTCCATAGAACCGGCCTGATACAATGGGCCGATGTCCCGAAGGGCCGAGACCTAGCCTGGATGGGCCGAACCCTAATCAACAGATGGCCGATGCCCAACTTCAAGTTCAACTGTGAAGTTGAAGTAGGAGTGTCAACTTCAACTATGGCAGTATAGTACTGCAGAACAATGCTGTTCTACTGAACGCATAGGAAAGCGCACCCAGTCATGACTCTCCTGGGAATGGGGGCATTTCACCACTCTTGCGCATACACTACGGATGTCTGCTTCAGGCTGCAAGTCTCGATAGGTGATAAGACCTCTGAAGGACTGCATCTGAGCACAATATCTCGACAGTCTCGACTGTTCAACCAGCAGTGTTCGTGGCATTGGCAGAGACGGTGAAGATTTCAAAGAACAGCGCAGTGTACCTACCCTTCGATTCGACTGATGCAACCGTGCAGAGCGTGCAGTTTCAGAAAGACGACGGCTCGTCTGTAGCTGTGACTTTCGACAGCACCAACAACAGTGTAGCAGTCGAGGGCATCAGCTACTCGCCAGGGGATTCGTTTACGTTCAATGGGCAGAAGTGCTATGTAGTATTACAATGAAACGCAAATATACCCTAATGTCTCTCACTCTCTCGTCTTCACGTTTTTCTCGATTGCACTCCTGATGTAGTGCCGCCATCCTTTGTACTCTACCCTCACTGCGCTATGTAAACACAATCCTGGTAAAAATTCCCACTCATCACCAGCACATGCGGAGCGAGCACATAGAAGCAGCACAAGCAGCAAAGGTACACTTAACAATGCACACCTGCAACGCACGACAAACACTGAGCTTGAATCTTCCGAAATTTGTATCATCACTTGATTCATGAGGGCTTTCACGCAGTGAACGATAGCTTCGACTGCTGCTTCTGCTTCTTTGCGACAGCAGGTGCTGGTCTCTTCACTGCCGGCTTTGCGGCTTCGCCGGTGAGCGTCGCCTGCTTCTTCTCTTTCTTGACGGGTGCCGGCGCCGCAGGCCGCTTCTGCGCAGCGACTGTCTCGATCTCCACCCCGGCGCTGGCCATCATCGTCGCCTGATGCCTGAACTCGTTCACCATGGCGCGCCGCACCACCCTGGCGCCGCCGTCGATGAGCGGCGCCAGAAGCTCTAAAATCGGCTTCTCGATCTGCCTCTCGTAGTAGAACGCGAGGTCGACGTCCTGGGCGGTAACGTCCTGCGGGAGCTGAGAGCGCTCGCTCAGCGGTGCGTCGCCTTTCGCGATGACGTAGGTCACTTTGGAGCCAAGCGCGGGGATCTCGACGTCGGGGCGTGCCTGCGCGATGAGGCGCTGCACCAACGACACATGTGGTGAAATAGTCTTAGGCGCGAGGTCGTGTAGCTCCTTGGAGATGTGGTAGTCCTCGACGGGGAGGCGGCGGAGGCGCATCTCGCGCAGCGTCGCGACGAGGTGCTGCAGCGCGCCTTGCGGGTCGTTGTCGCGAATACTCATACGAAGCACGTCGCCGGCAAGCCGCTTGCTGAGCTTCGACCAGTCGTTGCGCACGGCGACGACGCCGCGCAGCTTTAGCTCGGGCTCCGGGCCATCAGGGCGCTCCCACAGCTGCGCGGCGTAGCACTTCTTCTTATAGAAGACCGCGGGAAACATGACGGCCTCGAGCTCCAGCTCGAGCGGGTCGGGCAGCCGTGACGACACGACCTGCGCGATCTCGGCGCACTTCGCGAAGACGTACGCCATGCGCGCTGCCTCCCACTCCTCGCTCTGTGAGAAATCGGGGCCGTCGCCCTTAGGGAGGGTGAACATGACGCTGTCGGTATCGCCCGCCACGATGCGAGCACCGTACTCCTCCGTGACGATATTCGCCGTGAACTCCAAGGAGCGCCGCCCCATGAGGGTGGTGACCGCGGCGAGGTCGCTCAAGGATAAATACCCCTTGGAAGCGCCAAGTAACCCATATACTGAGTTACAAGCAACTTTTTTGCTCTTCTGGCGCGCGTCGAGGATGACGCGACAGGCGGGATCCGTCTCCTTCTTGAGCTCCGCTCGCACCAGCGCGCGCTCCCTCAGCAGCTTCTCGAGGACGAGTGTGAGAGGTGGTTTGCCGGGGGTTGAAGGCGTGGCGAGGGTGACGATGTGGTCGCCGAGGTCGTACTGCGTGCACACAACGCCGGGGCGCGCCGCTGCTGCTTTCTCCTGCGTCGAGTTGGCGCGCACCAGCCGCGATGGGCATATCGCATAGGCGATCATGAGGCTCGGATAGAGAGATGCGAAGTCGAGGAGGCACACCTGGTCCAGCGGGCCGCCATAGTATCCCTGCGCACAGCAAACGACAAACCGTGAGTGACGGACGGGTGGTGACAGCGCGCGGCACCATTTTCAACGTTTGACCGACCTCCGGTCGGGCCTGCACTTTGGGCAGTCACCTTGATCGTGTCGATGACAGTCGCGCCTTCGTACCCGCCGGTGCCCTCAGGCTGCTGAGGAGGGGCGTTGAAGACATACGCCCCGTGAAGCTCAGCAAGGAGCAGGGACACGATCTTTGACTGCCTGCCCGTGTCCACGATGCTCGCCGCGTTGACCGCGCACACTGCCGCCTCCTCGAAGATGGTCGTCGACGACCCCCAGATTTCGTTCAACAAAAGGCAAAGAAAGCCGTCCTGCTCGCAGTACTTGGCGACCACGCCCCTGAGCTCTGGCGTGCCATCGTCGCCGAAGGCTTGCAGGATCTTGCCCCAGGGGACCGGGTTCTTCCCTTCATGGGCGTACTTGTTCCCCAGGGCATCGAGCTTATAGCTGGATTCGCCAGGAAGGTTGCTCTTGGCGTACACAAAAAGGTCGATGACGATTCGCCCCGGTATCGACCACAAGCACATCTCGTTCCTGCCGAGGGCGGAGCTCGCCAGCGTCTTGTCCACGAAGCTTGCGGAAACCCCAGGGATCCGTGACATGTCGAAGAAGCCTGGGATAGAGTGCTGCGACAGAGAGCAGCACGTGTGATCGTCAGCAATTTTAAAAGAGCGGAAGAGCCTATAGCATCAAACGAATGAACGTACCTGGTTGACGCGGTGGCGAATGAATGGAACGTCAAAGCCCGACCCGTTGAACGAAAAAAGCACGTCGACCTTGCCCCAAACGATGAGGTTCCGCAGCCTGACGAGTAGCGCCGCCTCGTCTGCGACAACCTCGACAGGCGTGCCATCGACGACGTCCGTCGGCTGTGTGCAGATGATGACGGACCGGGGGTCGCGAGTTTGCGTGCCGCTCCGAAGTGTGCCGTCCTTCGTGTCGGCGAAAATCAGACAGCACTGAAAGATTTCACACCTTTTCGGGTCGAGGCCGGAGGTCTCGAGGTCATCTGCAAGGCGCGCGAGCGAACTGTTCAGAATGCGCACACAGCGAGTCTATGCTCGACACTGCAAACAAGAAGGACACTTACATGCCATGAAGGTGAGCTTGGGAGCCTCGCACACATCGGGAAGGGGCACGAGCTCCGCCATCGACGCCGTGTCGCCTCGTCCCCATTCGAACCACGATCCACACCGCAGCTTAGATTGGTGGAGAAATTTACACGCCACGGACGTGCCAGTCTCCAGGAGGACGTATTTGCTGTCATTGTACACTGGCCACGTCTTGAAGCGGAGCAAAGCGTACTGCTGGCGCTGTTCATCGGTGAAGCCGACGAACTGTTTGCGCTCGACGGTCTCCGACTTGTCCGCCACGAGGCCCGCGCGGGCAAAGGCTGCTTTCACGTCGTCCGTGAGCCTACCCTTCACATAAGCCCAAGGCAGAAACGTAGGCACCCTGATGCACACCGTACCACCGTCCTCATCTTTTGCGACCATGTGGATTACGCGCTTGGGAGAAGGCTGCGCACGCCAGGGCCTGTTGCTGTCAAATGCGGGGTTGAGCTCATACGCGACATGCAACAGAAACCCTCGCATGATGAAGTGACTGAGTGTCATTGACACACAATGTTTTGTCAATTGGGATTTTCCAAATGGGAGATTTCCTAAATGGCCTGCGCGGTACACAAACTTCAATTGGGACCAATGTGCAGGGGCATGGCAAGCAAGTTCATGTGCAAACAAAAGCTCAGGAGGATGTTCAAAGAATCCATTCATCGAGTGTGCTCTGCTTCTTCTGCACATATCTCTCGGAGAGCGCGAGGATGGCACGACGCGCGAGGCTGTCCGCCTTCCGCCATAGATTTGGGAATTCGGCTTCTTCGACGCCGAGCTCATCGGCTACGTTCCACGACAGCGTGCGAACGCCACGGCGGGCGTTCACATCGATGTTCACGGCGTGCGGAATAGGCGGTAGCTGGTCGCGTGTCCGCAGCACGCTGTACCCCGCACCGACAAGCGCAGCTGTCTTCACAGTGTCCTCCTCCATTTTGTTGATGTGCCAGCGCACCCCGTCGTGGAAGAAGGCGCAGTCGTTGACGAGGACGTCCGGGCACACCAGCACGTCGCGTATGCGCAGGCGGTGGTCGATGGCTGCGAGGAAGCCCGCCAGATCGTCGCCGCCGCTCCAAATATTATACGCTGTTGCATCGGGCCACATCTCCTCGAGAGAGCGAGTACCAATGTTGTTGACCCGGCATATGTCGCCAAGGCAGATTTTGCGCCCGTGCTCGCACCGGACAGTTCTGACGTCCACCGCATCGGGCCCCCCGCATGAGCGACAATACCGTCCTGGCTCACCCGGGCGCTCGAAACACGGTATCTTCCCGCAGCCACCTTCGCATGAAAAATCCTTAACATTGACGGCGTCCGGACCGCCGCACCCTCGGCAGTAGTATACTCCCGGCTCATCGGGGCGCTCAAAGCGTGGCTGCTGTGAGCATCCTGGTCGGGCACATGATTTATGTACGCTCACTGTGCCCGGTGGTCTATGTGTTGCACAGTGTGTTGGGCGCTGGCCTTTCACTCCAAAGCTGGGCAGCGTCGAGCAGCCTGGCTGGGCACATGGGGCTGTGAGAACGTTCACCGCCCGGGGCAGCTTGTGTTTGTTGCAATGAGTTGGGCGATTTCTCTCTGTCCCAAACGCTGCGTGCACCATGCAGCCTGGTTCGGCACACAGAAGGTTACTGACATCAATTGCACCTGCTAGCTTGTGTTTCAAACAGTGTGTCGCTCGCTGCCCCTCTTCTCCAAATGTCGGGCGTTTTGCACATCCAGGCTCCTGGCATTTTGGATTTGCCACATCTACCATGTTTTGTTGCTTGTGCGCACAACACCACTGACTTCCTGCGCCAAAGTGGTTATAGCTTGCGTGTTTCGTACATCCCTCCTTGCGGCACGTCCTGTATGACCTGTGGTCCTGGCACCACTTGTGCGGGGCAGCGTTATGGCACCCCCGCGTGGCGCACAGCTTTATCGTTCGCCGGCGCTTGGCGACGGGGCCCTCGGCAGGCCCGAGCTTGCGGCGCAGCTTGGCGACGGGAGTCTCCTCAGCGGCAGCGGCGGCAGCGGCAGCAGGGGCGGCAGGGGCGGCAGCGGCGGTGGCGACATTCAAGGAGCCAGCAGGGGCGGTGTCCGTGGCCGCGGCCGCATGGTGTTCAGAGCCGCAAGTGCCGCACATTTTGCTGACTACTACAGCGTGAGAAAAAAGCAGGTAATGATCGTGCACGCCGTGCGCAACGCATTCCCAAAACCACATTCCCAGTTCGCCCCAAGCGGTGCGACAGAATGCGGGGTGCCACTCCCAATCTGCGCACACAAATTCACTCCCTCTGTCACACGTCGCCATGTCCGGCAAGGTAGTCTATGCCCACTCCACGGCTGGCCCGGTGCTCCGCTTCGCCACGTTCAAGGCAGCGCAAGCCGGCATCGGCATCACCTACGAGCTGCTCAAGAGAGCCGTCGACAAGCCCGTGCGCGTCAGAGGCTGGCGATTCACCAGACGTCACGACGGCGAATCCACTCCTGGCGGTTCGGTCGCAGCTGTCGCTGAGGCTGCTGCTGCCGCGCCTGCACCGGATGAGCTTGAGATCATCGTCGCAGCCCCGTCCGGCTTTGAGATCGCGGACCCTGACGACATAGGGGGTCGTATGCTGAAGTGCCTGCGAGGCAGTGACGGGAATGCCATCACCACCATGCGCGCAGATGGTTACTTGATGGCCACCAGCATGTGCAAGGCGTTCGGAAAGCGCTGGAACGACTTCTTCAACCTCAATGGTACCCAGCTTTTCATCAAGGCACTTTCAAGGAATGCCAGAGTACCTGAGCACACGTCTGAGGTGAGTTTTGTGCAAAACCATTCTGCCTGGTGTTGCAAAATTTGAGCTCTTTATGCCATCAGTTACACAAGGTGAATGTCCAAATACACTGTTTTTGACAATCACAGGGTAACTTGGGACTCGTGGACGCCGCCCATGGTGGCAACACGGAGCACGGTACGTGGGTTCACCCGGACGTGGCGATCAAGCTGGCCGCATGGCTGAGCGTGGACTTCGAGGTGGCTGTGTGCGAGCTCGTGCGCAAGTTTCTTCGCGGGGAGGTGACGACTCAGCAGAGCCAGAACGCCGCTGCCGCGGTCGCCGCTTCGATTTCGGTGGGGCTTCCGGTGGAGATGCAGCTCGCTACCGATGATGACAAGAAGATGTTCGTCAGCGATTGGATGAGCGAGCGGCGTGCGGAGGCTGCCGTCAAGAAGCGTAAGCGCGACCTCGAGGTCATCAAGGAAGGACACGACCTCATGCAGAGCATCGGCGACTTGGACGAGCGAGACATCATCGCGTTCAAGGACCTGGTGCGCACCGCGCTCACGGCAACCGGAATCGGTGCGCTTCAGGACGCCATTGTGGTCGCAGTGGCGGACCCCGGCCCACACGTTCCCACTCCACAGTGCCCGTCTTCCGTTCGTGGTGCTGAGATCAGCATGCACACAGTCGCGGCCGAGGCAGGAGTCAGGATCGGGGAGCGCGCGGGAGCGGTCGGCAAGCGCATCAGGGCACTTTATCGTGCCAAGTACGGCGACGACGCTGCACAAGGCATCCCCAAGCGCTCTACGTTCTTCAGGGGCAAGCCCTTCAGCGAAAACACCTATTTCATGAGAGACAAAGACCTCATCACGACTGCCATCAGGGAAGTGTGCGGGGCATGAACCGGTCCAGCCAGGACTCATTGGCTGCGAGGCTCATCATGGACGAGCTGTAACCCAAGAGCGCCATACCACGCCCACGTGGCACATGAACACTGACATTTTTGTCAATGAAATTGACATAACAACTCCTTCTGCCTCCTTCTGCCCTTTCCAAATTGTGCTGATCCGCCTGACACAATACAATGCTCCTGATAGCAGTGATTTCTGGGAAATGCCACTTTTGCTGTACACCAACTTCAAACGGGCAGCAGCAGATATCCTGCGGATGCACGAGTATTTTGTCAGTACAACGGTGTAGGATGCAGCTTTGGCTTCAGCAAGTAGAACATGCACTGGCAAGATGTCGTACACTGGATTGCGCGCGTGCCCACCAGATACGAGATCATCAAAGCGGTGCAGCGCTCGAGGGTGGACATCATCAAAACGAGTTTGCTGAATGTGAGGCTCACCAGAAGACTACGGAGCAATTTCATCATATATCCGTTCAGTCCTACTGCGTACAGCGACGTCCCGGAGCCCGCCACACGGGCGTGGCCTGCCAGGGTATCGCCGCTGACGCAAGCAGTTCTTTCTGAGAGCTTCGAGGTGTACGACGAGCTGCTGCTGTATACGGTGCCGATCTACTCGCAGGCGTACCTCCCTGTGCTCACCGCTCTCGTGTCAAAGTGTCAGGTCGCTAGAGTGCAGACGCTGATGGACAGTGGGCGCGTCGACCTGACCACACTCTCCGTGGAGCAGTTCCTGGCCCTCATTCACACCCTAGAGGTGTACACGAGCGACAAAGACTTCAACTGCAGAATGGGCACAGCAGGCGCCACCGATGAAGGTCAACTGATGCTGAGGCTGCTGCTCGCAGCCGTGCCAGATGTCCAAATCGCTGGCACGCGATACACAGTATATAATGTTTGCAACTGACAGCACGAGCGCACTGCCGATGACTCTCGGCGACTTCACATTTGTGTTCGTCAATATTGATGAGAAAGCGTTGGCTGTATATAGAGCCGTGTTGCAGCCCATCATGCGGGAGCGTGCCATGTTCATCGTGGGCTCGATCGCCGACAACGTGGACGCATGCGAATACCTCGTCTCCGCGTCGAATTCTCGACTTTTTTTCGATGGAGGGTCAGATATGGACTACCTGCGGATGTATCCGGAGGTGACAGACGCGGCGAGGAAGCAGATGCGCCTTCTGTGGAATGAAGGCGCGTTCTTGAGCGACGCAGACGTTCCGCACCTCCCTGTGGGCGCTGCCATGCTCGTTCCCCTCAGCTGCGGCAGAACCCTCATCGCCGCGCCGACGATGATTCTCCCCCAGAATGTGAGCGACACGGACAATGCGCGTTCTGCATTCTCCGCTATTCTCACGGTCCTCGAAAAGGAAGGCGACGGAGCGCGGGGACGCGTGCTCGTGCCGGGACTCTGCACGGGCGTGGGCGGCATGTCCGCGACGGCCAGCGCAGTCCAGGTCACCGAAGCGTGGCACGACTTCCACTCCGGAATCACGACGGACATCTGCCCGCAATTCATGGGCGTCGCGCACGATCCCGGCCCGATGCGACGACAGCCGTCGATGTACGTGAACTCACTGTTTGTCACAAACGGCTGTCCTCGTGTCACGCAGAAGTTCGGCGCGTGCCCCCTACACCACTGCGTCTCAAACCAGCACTCGGACCAGAAGGTGTGGTGGTAGACATCATCGCTCTGAGCGCAATCAAAATTATGTTTGCGCAGTGTAAAGTGAAAGAATGGGCACGTACTGCGCCGGCTGTCATGAAAAGATGTATTGGGCATGCGGGTCTGTAAATGTCTACGTGCCGGACTGCGCCTGCAATCACACGCACATCAACGGCAGAAGGGCCGTGTGCGAGCCGTGTGCAGATGCTGGCGAAGAAACATTCTGCTCGTTTTGCAAGAAACCGTTTCTGTTTTGGGACTACTATAAATTCTGGGACAAAGGCAGCGACTGATAAGAGCTCGTGACGTCGAAGAACAATGTATTTAGATTGTGCAATCGGCCTCGACGACGACGTACTCATCGAGGAGCGCGATGAGCTCTGCTTCCATCTTCTTCTTCTTCGCTGCTTCGTCTTCTCGTGTCTTCGCTTGTGCCTTCACTTGTGCCTTCACTTGTGCTGTAGGGACGACAGTGTTCGGGGCACTCTCCCACATCGATGGCGCCAAGCATGCTGATTGCCACTTTGGCAGCGGAACGCGGTTGGTCGACAGCATAAACATCATGTGTCGGCGAGGGAGCCTTTGGTGCTCGTTGTGAAGTGACACTTGGGATTTCTTCCATTCCCACTTCACACAATTCCCATTTCGCAATACGTGGTGCTTCAATTGGGACATTTCAATCGGGACATGAAGAAGTCACAACATCAACATGCTGCGATATTATGTGATTATCAAGTACACTGAGCGTATGGGAGCGGTAGGTATCATATTCAGAGATCTCAAGCACGCTTTGAAGGTGGCAGTAAATCGCTTGAGCGGAGGCCGCATGTGCAAGAGCGTCAGCTTGAGGGTTCACACCGACCAGCACGTCCGAACTCGACCCCGCAAGAAGCGAAAGTTTCATATCACTCGGTACTGAGCGGCGTCACCGCTGCGTAACAGCTCCGCTCAGTCGAAGATGGCGTCGTACAGCAGCTGGTCCAGTCCGCCCGACGTTTTGAGTACATCGTCTTTCTTCGTGTCGCAGATATCGGGTTCAATTTCGTCATCCAGTCGCTTCAGAAAACGCGTCGCGCCGGCGTCGTCGCCGATCTGAAGGAAGGACAATGCTATCTGCGTATGATTCGCCACGTACCCATTGCGAGGGTCAGCGAAATGACGGAGGGATCGCATGACCGCTTCCTCGTCGTCTGCGCCGCCGTCGAGCAAGACGATGAATGTGGTACCCGGGATGAGCGAGTAGTTCGGTCGCTTCGTGCCCGCATACGTCTCGATAGCCTCTACCAGCACGTTGTTCAGGTCCGTGGTGCCCCTCGGCTTGAACTCTGTGAAAATCTGCTTCACCTGCGATGCCTTGGTCACTTCGCCGATGAAGACGCTTTCGTTATCGAACACGTAGACTGGCACGGTGTGGTCGACGTCGTACTTGAAGATGGTGTCGATCATCTTCGCCACCGCGTCGCGGGCCGAGTCCCATCGCGTTCCCCGCCCGTCAGAAGCCGCCATGGACCCGCTGCGGTCGACGATTATTACGTACTGCCGCGCCAGCGCCTCTTTCTGCAGGTCTTTCAGCTCATTCGACGTCTCCGCCATGTCCTTGATACAGTCGGGGTCGGCACGTGCGGCAATCGCGTACTCCTGGGGCACGTGGCTCCCCTGTGCGTTGACAAACTGGGTCCGAGGTGCGGGTGCCGAAGGTAGCTTCATGGTGTCAATATATTCATGGCTTCACATAATAAACAGTCGCCGTAGGACGCGGTTGCGCACTACCAGCAGTCCGCGAACGCTCAGTCCCTCACAAAATGTCGCCATGGAGCAAACGGAGTGCGATGCCCCCCATCATCAGCGGCATGTGTTTCAACTCTCCAACGGCCATCTACAACACACTCAGAAGCGAGGACGTCGTCGCCCTCGCCCGTGAGAACCGCGCGCTGAAAGGACGATTTCGACTCACCGGCAACACACTCCACTTCGAACTGCGAAAGTGCGCCCCGGCGAGGGCGATGACACGCTGGGGGACCATCACAGCTGATGATGTGGGGGGCATCAAGGCGTCAGCGTGCCGTGTGCACTTCAGACGTGCCTCAAACTTGGCCAGCTACATTCGACGCCTGCACAGCGGTAAAGTGTGCGCGTCGGAGAATCGCGAGCTGTTCAAGGCAGTCATGCGAGAGACAGCTGGACACTTCAAGACATCATCGCGAAAGGATATATTGACGTTCAGGCGGCGCAGAAGCTGAAGGTATAATTCAACGGCACGACTTGTCGCTGTCACGAATATCCTGTCGTCTCGCGAGCTCAGCCGTAACAAACGAACGAATGATCGCCCTCTCCATCCCATTTGCTGTGACTCTCGCCTTGTTCATCAACATGATGGTGCTGCCGTCACCGAAACGCGTGGAGCTGTCGATGCTGCGCAGCTGCTCGTCGCTGAAGGCCTCCGCTCCGACCATCAGCCAAAGTCGTAGAAACCTATCCGTGTCGGGTCGAGTGGCGAACTCCAAAATCGATGGAAGAGCGTCCGCTGCGTGAAGGCGACGAGGGTCCACAGCCTCCATCATTGAATCGAAAGCGTGCCCGTTCCCCGAGGCAGCTGCAGCGCTCAGGGGCGACTGAGCGATACGCTCGATCTCGTCGCCCACAGCAGGCAGAAACGGAAATGCCGGGCCTACGACGAAGCGATCCTTCGTGACCGAATCACTCTGCCATGTCCACACGCATGGTGGGATCCACCACGGTCGGGCACGGAGAACGCCGGTGCTGGCAGCAACACGTAACTCCTCTTCGCTCCACATTTTGCCGTGGTGTGAACTGAAATGGAGAAGGGAGGCTGCATTCTGCACAAATCAAACTGGGAATGCCAACATGGGAATAGGCAATTGTCAATATGGGAATGTGAACGTACCTCATGTTGTTCATTGTCACATCATTCAAAAGAAGACCGCAGGCAATGGTAGAGGCGAGAGATGTTACATCACAGAGAGAGCAGCAGGGCACAGAGGAAACTGATACATTGCTGGGGGATCGCGTCGCCGGGGTAATTGAGCACGTGCTCGATAACCCCACCACCATACTCTCGTCGCGCCGAGAATTCGAGGGAGCCGCTGGAGGCCTCGCTGGCCTCGTGCGCGGTACCTACAGAGGCCGCCTGACGCTGGTCTTGATCGCTTTCGAGCACGACATGGACCGCTCGTGGAGAAGAGCCAGAGCATCAATGTCAAACTCCCTTCGATACTGGCGCGAGCTGCAGGGCCTGAACCTGGACGCCGCAGACGAGTCCCAGCTGCTGGACTACAGGGCGCTGCAGGTGGACGAGTGCAGGGGTTGCGATGTCCTCGTAGCCTTCGGTGCGAGCGCATTCTCAGAGGCGACGGTCGCGGAGCGCTTCCGCAGCATCGACTGCCCTTCATGCAGACCCGACCATCACGCACCGTGGTTTCACGTGATTGTGGATGCCACAGGACGGTTCGTCGTCTCAGAGCGTAACTCAGACATCGCGCGACCAGTACCCACCTGCGCAAGGGCGTAACGCGACCTGCATCGGCAGGAGGCGAACGTCCAGTCCGGAGTTCGCAATGCTCGAGCGCACATCACGCTCGTCCTCCCACTCATTGAAGGCGATGAACGAGAGGTAGAAGACGAAGCGATACGCGCTCGCTCCCTCCAAAACTTTTGGTAATCGAACTTCACTGCGTCCCCACAGTGTGCGAGTCCAGCTGCCCTCGTTGCCCAACCTCTCTTCCCACGCTGTGAGCCAATCTCTCACCTTCGCTAGTATGGTCGGTAAGGATTGCACTTCTCGCGCACCCATCCGCTGGTGAAACAGATGCCACACGATGGTCTCACTCTCGCGCGACACGAACATGCCGTCGTGCTCCACCATTGCTTCCATGCCGCCGTTGTGGGTGTCGCGGACGTGGGGCAGCGCATGCCAGAAGTTGAGCGGATCGGCGTCATTCTCAGCAGGAACCCACGCGTCGCCTAGTGCCGTCCTGACACAGTCGTATGCGGCTTTCTCGAATGTTTTCGCCAGGGCACTCCCTCTCCTGCGCACTTACCACGGCCAGACTTCGCCGAATACCATCTGCTGGTACAGCAGCTGCATGAACTCGTCAGCAACAGCCGAAAAGCGATTTCCCGTCAACTTGACTGTGCACCTCTCGTTCGCGCCGAGCAGCTTCATCAACGACTTGAAGCACCGTTCTGTCAGGCGGTTGTAGCTCAAATCGATGCTGTCCGGCAGTGGTAGCCCTTGAGTGCATCGGACTAGGTGGTCGAAGGTGGCATCAGAGATTTCCATCTTGGAAAAGTCCCACAATGCGGCATTGTCGTGCAGCTGCGCTGCGCTCACTGCCTTCTCCACAAACTCCATCTCTCCGGAGTGCTGGTGTGAAAGCAGAAGGTGCGATAAATATTGGGAATTTGAAATGGGAATGTGCAATGGAATGCAGGCAATCTTGTCTTGTACCACATTCAGTCCTCATCAACATGGTACTGAACGTGATGAAGCAAGCTTTCGCGACCCTACGACGCGCCGCGGGTGAGGCGCGAGTGCACCAAGCGTTCGAGCGTACCGAAACCGGACTGCGGGCGATGCAGGCGAAGCACGGCGAGTTCCGAACGCTGGCGACACAGAGTGGAGTACCAGAGTGGTTCCTGGTGTTCTACACACAAGAGTCGTTCTCTTTCATATCCGGTCGGAGTGATTACAGGGTCATCCTCGGAAAGCGCGTGTACTCATTTGAAGACCCACGAGTCGCCGTGGAGATGCTCTCGAGGATCATCGGCGTCTGCGACGCATGTGAGAGAGATTGTTTCATCACCGACTTCTGGGACTTTGCCAAGCCATATGAGGTCAAGGACGGCTGCGCCGGTGCTCATAATCAATGTGCCGAAGTGAGCAAAAACAGCGCGACTCGGCGACGAAACTGAGGGGGCGAGTGCACGGACCTTCACGTCTACGCCACGGAGAAAATAATATTGTGCTGCGAATGAAAGACGATGAGCGCCGCCGATGTCTACCATGTGTCCCCCCTCTGTTCTTCACCCTTCGATGTCGAGGGGCAACTCATCGAGTCGTATGTCGACACGACTGGGGACGAGTCGTTCGTATTCGAGGTCACCGTCGACGATGATGATTTGTACCGGTGGCTACAATGCTGGCACGATGTAGGCAGAAGTGTGCTCTCGAGTCGCAAGAACGGCGTTTACACAATCCGCACCCATGTGCATCGTGACCAATGCGCCTTCTCGCTCAAATGTCGGTGACACGCGGGCAGCTTGCCAAGGGGTGCCACGGGCAGAAACGTTATGAATGCACGATGCGTCTTACTCGATGTCAGACACGCAGTTGCAGCACTCTTTTTGTTGTCACTCGTGAAGAGAGCACGATATGTCACCCCTGATCGACTTCTACAGGGGGGCCGGTCGACATCCTGCGCACGGCACGCTGGATGCGATACTTGCTCACGATGACACGTGGCTGGAACGACAACACGACTACATACAATGGCTTTTTCCAATAGACGTGGCCAGCAACTTCAACAGCACCGCGCCGCTGTTCACACAACACGCCCAGCAGCAGTTTCAGACCAACGGCGCGCTGCAATTGAACCTGATCAGATCCTTGCACCGCATGCTGACGTTCTACGGATTGCAGCTCACGTACGATCCCGTGGATCTGACGACCACGGTCGTCCGTCCTGCGAGCAACTTCGCACAGTGAGCTGCAGTGTGGCTGACACCGAGCAACCACAACTGACGCGCATACTCTCATCGCTGCGTCTGGCGGGTCTGCAGACGTATGCCGAAGCGCTCATGCAGGCTCTCGCCCAGATCAACGGCGTCGACGGCGCGACTCTCCAGTACTGGTACTCAGCAACGTGGGGGTAATGCAGCAGTTCCTGCGTCTGTTTGTCATCAATACATGTTTTTTTTCTTCAGTCAATTACCAAGCTATAGCATGCGTGCTGCGAGCCTCACATCTGTGCTTGTCGCGTGCGCTGCGCAGTTTGCCAACTCTTCGTGCAATGTCAATAATTTAGCTCACAGGTGCGCCGTAGACACCCGCTGCTCTGCATGCGTCGCCGCGCTCAATGCCCCTGACCCTGCAGGTCTCACTTGTTACGAATACCTCGCTGAGGTCCAGAAAGTGCTGCCAGCACACTGCGTGGTGTTCAACGCAAGTCTCTTGAGCACGTACATCAGATGCCGGGCGAAGAGTCTCACCTCCGATGACTCATGCAGAAAGCCGACTGCGCAACCTTTGGCAGTGCCGACATGCACACCCACGCAGGTTCCGACCGCAGCAAGTGCGACCGACGCACCGACACAAGCAGCGCCCTCCGCAAAGCCGAAAACGGAGACCTCGGCGCCGACATTGGCGATGACAGTCGCACCCACCGAAGCGCCTACCACGAACCCCACACCGAGCGGCGACACTACGGCCACGTCAAAGCCATCTGCACTGCGCACACTTGAGCCCACTCAAAAACGAAGTGGACCACCTACAGCTGAGCCCTCCACGTCGACGCCATCTGCAGCTCACACACGGAACCCCACTCCGCTGCCTACAACTGAGCCCTCCGTGCCCACTGTGGTGCCCACCACACTCTTGCCAAGTATTGCAAGGACGTCCGCAGCTCCGACTTCCAGGCCTGCTGCACAGCAAACATCGGCGCCCACACTCCTGCGTGGAACTGCGCAGCCCTCGGATCTTCACGGCACACCAGCACCGACCCCGGAAGGTGGAACCACAGAGCCCACGCGTCGGATGGCCACACGCCAGCCGCGGCAGACGTTGCAGCCATCTGCCACATCGCAGCCGTCTGCAGACGCAAGCGGCGCGGCGCATTTCGCGGCTCACTCGCTCACGCTCGCTGCTGCCTGCCTCGCAGTGTTCATGGTGTCGTAGACTCGCTCACGCTCGCTGCTACCTGCCTCGCAGTATTCATGGTGTCGTAGACGGCTGGCTTCACAGGACATTCAATCGCCATCCTCAACCTCGCTTACATCTGCAGTCTTGGTGACGCTGGGATCTGGCGCTGGCAAGGGAAGGGGCAGGGGCTGTACCTGCTCATCTTGGCAATCCACTGCCAACGTGATGGCTGCGAGCATTATCACCAACACGCCAATGATGAGTAGGGGAGAAATACTGTACGTGGCACCAAGTCCGATCAGAATCAAACTGAACAAAATAGTGCAGATGGCATACGAGGAAGCGGATGTCATGAAAGCTCTGCTCAAGAGTCAGATAAAATGAGGTGCATTTGCAGTTCAGCTCTGAGCGGCGACAGCGCTGTTGACGGCGTCATCGCGCTTCGTTCCGGACAAGTTCAGACGGTACAAGCAGCGCCCCCCTTGCCACACACTTGTGACAACAAGAGACATGCCGGCGACCTCCGACGCTCTTCGCACCGCCCCTTCCACCGCATCCATCACGTGAGTGCTTGCAGACACGCGCTCCTGGTGCAGCACAACGCATCCCTGCGGCTCCTGCATGGTTTGATGAGTAGGAATGAACCCAAGAATCCAGGTTTTGCGTTCCCAATTTGGCGTGCATTTGGCAACCGGGTCCCGGTCAAACTCTTCAGTGAAAAGCCACAGCAAAGAACAAGGGCGAGAGCGCAAAAGGTGATATCCGCTGCTGCGTGCGTGGTTGCTGCGCATGACAGGAGTATTTGAAATCCCATTCGCGCTGCCTGTCACGCCTGACGTCTACACCGAGCGCGTCGAGCATGTCCAACTTCGTCGCGCGAGCATCCACCTCGAGTTTTCGACACCGCAGCTCGTCCTCCAGCTGCTCGTGCGTCATGTGTCGCAGCCGCAGCTCTTCCTCGGACGCTTGCGGCTGCGTCTTTGCACAGCAGAAACCCATTTCCTAGTTCAATACAATTTAAATTTCAATGGTTTTGCAGCGAGAAAAAGGGACACGGTAGTTTTCGTTGCGAAACATGTTGCTCACGAATCGCGTGTCGCCGTCGACAAAGTCAAAGTTGAAATGCGTGTGCCCTGCGATCCACAGCTTTGGCATTGCCGGCAAGTTCATGTCGGTGGCGAAACAGCAGTTGTTGCTGCATCCGGCGTACCGTGGGTGTGAAGTCGTTCGCGTACGAGGCGCGTGGTGCGTGATGACGACCGAATCCGCAGTGCTGTTCGAGCTGAGAAATGCCGAGTCCCTCTGATGGAATGCATCGGTGTCGGCCGGCGACACAGGTCCATGCTCCTTACGCACGAAACGGTAGTCGTTGACGCAGAGCGCGGCTTCCTCACGCGCGCTCGCGGGGACGTGGCTCCACATGGTGCAACCGACGAAATTGACGCCTCGCCACTCGATGACGTCACGGTTCATGATACTCACATTAGAGTACTCGCTGATAAGATCGGCCATATGACTTTCGATTTCATCCATGCTTTCGCATTGACTGTACCACTCGTGGTTGCCGTACACCCACAAAACCTTTTCAAATGCCTCCGAGCAGTGGCGAACAAAGTAGGGAAGGGAGAAGTGGCGTGCGGGTGCGACATCGCCGGCCACGATGAGGAGATCTGCCGCGGGCGTGACGACATCTGAGAAAGGGACAGCCCCTTGCTCCAGATGTACATCGGAGAGAAACTGAATGAGCATTTGCTCCTTTACAACATTTTCCAAGCGTGTGCGCGGTCGCAAACGTGTGAGGTTCACAATAATCTGGCGGCGATGTATAACACAACATGCAACTCAAGTGGACTCTCATCTGCTGCTTGCGTGCGATCGTAAACGGCGAGTTTCTGCGCTTCGGCAAAGTGATGACGTGTCCTGAGGGCGGCATATCATGCGGCCGGTACATCAACGCAGACGGCTGGTTCGACGACTACATGTGTTGTGAAGTGGGACAGCGATGCGAAGACAACGGGCCAGGCAGCAGCGGTGCCTACTCGACCTGTTTCTTTGCTTCTTGTCACGACGTCGATTGCAACGGCGGGCAGTGCGAAGACGCAGGAGACTGGGCTGGTGATGATGGCAAGTTCCAGTGCGCTTGCGCGCAGGGGAAACAGGGATGGCACTGTGAGTACGACAATGCATGACAACCACTGATAATCTGCGACAAGCTGGAAGTTCCTCACAAAGCGGCATCACATTTACGAGCTGGTGGAAAATTGCACAGCGGCGTCGCGCATCTTCTTCGCGTGCCTCGCAGCCATCCTCGCCCTAGTCTTGCCGCACTTTGCGACGGGGTCTTCCGATGCCATCTCGAAGGAGTGTCCCGTGCGCTGCTCGATTTCCCTGCGCTGCTCGTCATAGAGATCCTTCAGTGCTACGGCCGCTGAAATCGACACGGTCCTGCCGATCGTGGGATACTGCTCCTCGAGCTCCTTGGCCTCCACCTCGCCAAACTTTCTCTTCTGCATCCCTCCCACACGAAACTCTCCCAATTGCTGCTCCTTCGGTATGTCATCGAGAGAGGCGAACCAGTTGAGGGGCAGGACGCACTGAGGGCCCACCAGGATCTCGATGTGCGGATGATCGTTCTCACGTGCAGTCTCGATGATGTGCTCCCTCAGGCGCGACGCGTAGACGGTGGCTGAGGTCTGGACGAAGATGCTGGTGTGGATGATGCGGTCTCTGCCGTCTGAAACGACGTAGCCGACCCAGTTGACGGACTCATCTTTGCTGATGACGAACGCCTTGATGACCTCCGCGATCTCCTTCGCGCTGACGCCTTCACGAGGTGCGTGAAAGTCATACCCCGCTACGCAGAGGGTGCTGTAGCGGACGGTGAAGCGCGTCCCGTGGCGCCCGTCGACGAAGGTCGCCATCTGGGGACACCTGCAGTTGAAAAATGAAGGATGGAGTTCAGCACCCAAGGCGGCGGCTCAAACAATCTGTAGGACGTTGCAGATCATGTGCTAGGAATGCACGGGGTGCCTACGACGCTCTGATGCTACTCTACAGCAGACGCATGCCACACATGAACTGCAGCTCTCACCTCCACTGAAACCTGCCAGGTGTGGCAGCATGAGGAATGTTTAACGTCCCACTTGAAATTCGTACCGCGCAGTGAATTGGGAATTGCGCTGTTCCTTTTCCACTGTGGTATGTGCCAACTGCCCATGTACAGGCTCGTTCAGGAGGACATCATTCATATGGCAATTAGATGAATGCAAGGCTTCCAACAAATCTCATGGAGGAACAGCAGTTTTGTCATAGCACTGTGCAACAGGGACGAATGTGTGACTCACGATGAGTCGAGTGACTCGCTTAACGTAGCTTCGAGTCTTGGGGGAGGGAAAAAAAAAGAGAGCGTTCCTGTTCCACCGTGGTATGTGCCAACTACCCATGTACAGGCTCGTTCAGGAGGACATTCATTCATATGGCAATTAGATGAATGCAAGGCTTCCAACAAATCTCATGGAGGAACAGCAGTTTTGTCATAGCACTGTGCAACAGAGACGAATGTGACTCTCACGATGAGTCGAGTGACTCGCTTAACGTAGCTTCGAGTCTTGGGGGAGGGAAAAAAAAGAGAGCGTTCCTGTTCCACCGTGGTATGTGCCAACTACCCATGTACAGGCTCGTTCGGGAGGAACATTCATTCATATGGCAATTAGATGAATGCAAGGCTTCCAACAAATCTCATGGAGGAACAGCAGTTTTGTCATAGCACTGTGCAACAGGGACGAATGTGTGACTCACGATGAGTCGAGTGACTCGCTTAACGTAGTTTCGAGTCTTGGGGAGGGAAAAAAAAGAGAGCGTTCCTGTTCCACCGTGGTATGTGCCAACTACCCATGTACAGGCTCGTTCGGGAGGACATTCATTTATATGGCAATTAGATGAATGCAAGGCTTCCAACAAATCTCATGGAGGAACAGCAGTTTTGTCATAGCACTGTGCAACAGGGACGAATGTGTGACTCACGATGAGTCGAGTGACTCGCTTAACGTAGCTTCGAGTCTTGGGGGAGGGGAAAAAAAAGAGAGCGTTCCTGTTCCATCGTGGTATGTGCTAATTACCCATGTACAGGCTCGTTCAGGAGGACATTCATTCATATGGCAATTAGATGAATGCAAGGCTTCCAACAAATCTCATGGAGGAACAGCAGTTTTGTCATAGCACTGTGCAACAGGGACGAATGTGTGACTCACGATGAGTCGAGTGACTCGCTTAACGTAGCTTCGAGTCTTGGGGGAGGGAAAAAAAAGAGAGCGTTCCTGTTCCACCGTGGTATGTGCCAACTACCCATGTACAGGCTCGTTCAGGAGGACATTCATTCATATGGCAATTAGATGAATGCGCGGCTTCCAACAAATCTCATGGAGGACCAGCAGTTTTCTTAAAGCACGGTGAAACAGGAACGACTGTGTCTCAAATTCCCATTTTGGAATGAAATGCAATGTGGCATATGCGAATTGGGAATGCTGGAGTTATTGTTGTGTCCATCACAATCGCTATGAATGGCTTCAAGCGCCCCGGCCTGTCTGTGGTTGATGGAGGGGAGCTCATGAGCGCTTCGGTTCTGAAGAAGCAAAGGATGTGTGTCCGAGGTGACCTGGATGATGTTTCGCTACACCTTCCTGCGCCCGTGGAGGGGGCACCTCTCATCATCCTCGGCCTGTACCCAGGGCCAAGGGCGGCCACAGAGGTGTCTCGCACTGAGAAAGAGATGAAGAAGCTCCTGGATACCGGGACGGACCTGGCCTGGGTGGACCTCTGCGTCCTCAGTGCGAATCGTGTCAACCGCATCATTGACCAGAGCGTCACTGAGACGTGGGTGGACGACGAAGAGCTCATTCGGGATTACTTCTCGAGATTCGTTTCTCAACTCGAGGTCAGCGTGGATGGAGTGCCGTGTGTGTACATCGCGGGCAGAACGTGTCAAATGGCATTTGAGGTGATGATCAATCTGGGGTTGCTGTCTCGTCTCGCACAGCTTTCCTCCCTCGGCGTTTACCTCTGCGAGACAGGAGGCCGGCGGTTCATGGCGTTGGAAGGGAGGCCTCACCCGTCATGGCACCTCGTCAGGGGTGGGGAGAAAGCGGCTCGCGACCTATTTGTGGAGACCGTGGCAATGTTGAATGCCCTCAGCCGTTGTTCGCGAGGTGGAGACGTGTGCTCGGGCAGCATGACCCGCCACTTGGTCGCCGCCATGCAGATCGACACGGAGGAGCTCCTGAGGAGGCAAGAGGGACGGGTGTTCATGACTCGGCTCCTTTACAGCAACGACAGCGGCCGATTCATCGCTGAGCACGCGCACCTGAGGAACGTGAAGGCATACCTTCCTGAGGTGCAAGAGGTGCTGCTCAAGTGGATCAAGCGCAGTCTCAAAACGCTAATGGCGATCCTTCTGAGTGGAGCGTTTTATCTCAACCTTGTCGCCTTCGACCCGGTGTTGGAGGCGTGGCACGAGCGGCTCGGCGAAAAGTTTGTCACGTTCATTTGCGGCGGCGTCGCGGCACGCCTCGGCGACCCCGCATTTGACACGGCGTTGGAGGCGTGGCACGAGCGGCTCGGCGAAAAGTTTGTCACTTTCATGTGCAACGGCGTTGCTGCCCGCCTCGGCGACCCAGCATTCGAGGCGGCGCTGGAGACGTGGCAAGAGCGGCTCGGGGCCAAGTTTGTCACGTTCATTTGCGGCGGCGTCGCGGCACGCCTCGGCGACCCCGCATTTGACGCGGACCTGGAGGCGTGGCTCGAGCGGCTCAGTGCCAAGTTCGTCACGTTCATTTGCGGCGGCGTCGCGGCACGCCTCGGCGACCCCACATTTGATGCGAGGTTGGAGGCATGGCACGGGCGGCTCGGCGCCAAGTGCGTCACGTTCATTTGCGACAGCGTCGCAGCACGCCTCGGTGACCCCACATTTGACGCGGCCCTGGAAGCGTGGCATGGGCGGCTCGGCGCCAAGTTCGTCACGTTCATTTGTGACAGCGTCGTGGCACGTCTCGGCGAGCCCCTATTTGACACGGCGTTGGAGGTGTGGCACGAGCGTCTCGGCGCCAAGTTCGTTACGTTCTTTTGCGGCGGCGTCGCCGCACGCCTCGGTGACCCCACGTTTGACGAGGCGTTGGAGGCGTGGCACGAGCGGCTCGGCGCGAGACTCGTCACCCTCATGTGCAACAGCGTCGCGGCACGCCTCGGCGACCCCACATTTGACGCGGCGTTGGAGGCGTGGCACGAGCGTCTTGGCACGAGGCTCGTCACCTTCATTTGCGGCGGCATCGCGGCACGCCTCGGCGACCCCACATTTGACGCGGCGTTGGAGGCGTGGCACGATCGACTTGGCGCCAAGTTCAGCACGTTTGTTTACGGTGGCGTCGCGGCACGCCTCGGCGACCCCGCATTTGACACGGCGTTGGAGGCGTGGCACGAGCGGCTCGGCTCCAAATTCATCACCTTCTTGTGCGACGGCGTCGCGGCACGCCTCGGCATCCCCGCGTTTGACGCGGCATTGGAGGCGTGGCAGGAACGCCTGGGCGAGAAATTTGCCACCTTCGTGTGCGACAGCATCGCGGCACGCCTCGGCGACCCTGCATTCGACGCAGCGTTGGATGTATGGCGCCATCTGCTCGGAGACTACTTCGTCACCTTCGCAGGGAACAACAGTGTCGCGTCACGCCTCACTGACGTCACTTTTCAAGCGGTGGCGCAGCGGTGGTTTCCTGCACTGGGCAAACGCAACTTTGCGCGCATATTCGCCCTATCGGGCTTTGCCACCCGCATTTGTGACACGAAGTTTGACAGGCGCATCAACGCGCTTTTGCATACTTTGGTCGACAGGGACCTGCTGTACACGCATCTGTACAAGTACCGTGGGAAGAAAATGGACGCACTGTAAACTTGCGCCTCACGAACATTCAAATTTCTTTGACTGTGATCTTTGCACGATGGTCGCCGCATGCAGCGCTTCAATGCTGCAAGCATCACATGAGCAGGCAACAAAAGCTGATAAGAGAACAAGAAGCCGGAGGTTCGTGTTCAGAAATGCGTCACATTGAATGTATCAACCATTGGGGGCGCTCAGTCGCAAGTGGGTGCAGAAGCGGGCGCGGACGTGGGCGCGGACGTGGGCGCGGAAGTGGGTACGGTCCTCGCGCCCTGCCCGGGTGTGACGGCGCAAGTGAATGCGCCGCCGTCGCATGGCGACTTTCCTGCATTGTCCCCGACGCTGCACACGGGGTCGCCTGTGAAGTAGTCCGCCGCCAGCGTTCCTCCATCCTCGACGCAGTCGGAGAAGCAGAACACCGCATCGCTGCAATAGCCCCGGAGTTGCTCCTCGCAGCCCTGCACCTGCTCTCCGCACGTGTCGGTGACGCACACGGGGCGCCCGCTGTCGCCCATGGTGAAGGTGAGCTCGCACGAGTCGAAGCACACGGCGTGGCCGGCATCCCAGAGCAGCTGTGCGCAGGAGGAGACCGGCTCGCACGTGTCGAAGCGTTGCACGCACATCGTGTAGCCGTCCAGGTCAAAGGTCAGGCAGCCAGCATCGCTTTCCGGGGTGGGGATAGCGCCGGGGCAGTAGCTGGAGTGCGCCATGGTCATCACGATGCAGACAGCAGAGGCGATGATGCTGAAGGACCTCATGGTGGCTGTGAGTGTTTGAGGAACCTTGGACTTTGTTGTGAAAAAAACCGGGTATGAATAGGATTGGCGTCAATTTGTCAACTGGGATTTTCAATTGGGATTCTTGAACAAACTGGGAATGGCATACAAAGCAGGATTGGGAATATGCCAACTTCAACTGGGACTTACTTCATGTGACGTGTCAACAGCGTGCAATTCATCAGTCGTCATGATCATGGTTTAGCGCGTCGAGCCGGTCGTAAACAGCATCGAGCAGTTGCTCGTACATTTGTCCCTCTGCAATGTAGTTACGGGGGTATGTGTCCCGCATCGCCACGTAGATCCATTGGTGCTCCCTTTCGATGAATGCAAGGAGTGCCTCCTTGCGGTCCCTAATACGATACCAGAACTGCATCGTCTGTTCGTGCTCTTGCTCAATGACCGCATTGGCTTCCTGCAGCTCCTGCAAGAGTTGCGCATTGAAATTCCTTAGTTGCGCATTGAGGGCCGTGAGATGCGCCTCGCGCTGCTCGCACTGCGCGAGGATAGCACGTCTCTCGTCCATTGCCTGTGCGACCCCCGTGAATACCGCACCGCGGTCCCCCAGGTAGTCTTCTCGAGCTTCAGCGGTCGTGGACAGGAGGGCAACCCTCTCTGCCGGCCTCAGAAAGGGCATGAAGGACCCCAAGTGCCGGAGCCCGTCCATCAACTGATTCGCCATGCGGAGTTCGCAGTCGCCAGGTGCATCACATTTTTATTCTGCATGTTCACAGATTCATGGCGTCGTCGTGCCGGTGCCATTTTCACATTTCAAACTACGGGGGGTTGCCGACCAGTGGTTAAAATGTGAAAAATGCGTTCAATCTCATTCGTTCATTGTTGATTTGTCAGCCGGCGCCCGATCATTTCATCACTACCACTCGCAAAGTTCGTACCACTCAAATCCTGGGTCAAGTCTGTCGAGCATGTCATCCATGGTGATCGCCACCACTGCTTTGTGATAGGTTGCACCCGCGGACACGGCTTTCCAAAACTTGTCTTCGTACCCCTCATACCCCGAACCAGCAGCGAGAAGCTCGTCGCGCCATTTTCGCATTGTGTCGAAATCTCCGTTTGCGAACTGCACCCAGTTCTCGAGGAACTGTGCGTACGCTGCGCTCTCTTCCAGCTGCGTCTCGAGAAGCTGCTTTTCCGCAGAGGTCTTCGCCTCGGTGCTCTGCTGATCTTTCAGCAGACGTTCCACCACATCGACGCACTCCGCTTTGGTCCAATCCAGGATGTCGAGCAGCGGCGAAGTGCGCTTCAGCAACTCGTCCGCCTGGCGCTGTCGAACGGGGACTGGTCCGGGCCTCGCCCTTTCACCTCTGATCACCAGATGCGTCGCGGGCCAGTCGATGTCCTTGCCGAACGTGAAATGGCGCCGGTGGCAGACTGCTACGTTCTTCAGTCCCTCCGCGACTCTGTTCTGAATGACGTCGGTGGCCACCGCGTCGTCGAGCTGCACGTTGAGCCAAAACATGTCTGTCGCAGGCGTCATGTCCACTTTCGAGAGCATCGGATACAGCGCCGCGCATGTGACCCGGACCCCGTTGCGTACTCGCAGGCTGAATGCCGCATCGGCGATGTTCTCTGCGGTCTGCCCCGGGCTCGCCTTCACACAAGCCCGGACGATGCGCTTTCGCGGGGCCTTCGCCATCCTGCTCGTCTTGCTCTGTACTGAGGGAGGCGAGGACACGTGTCAACTGGGAGTTTGTAGCGCCGCGCATTTCAGTCTGGGAGTTTGATGTTCTGAAAAGCAAATGGGAAACTTCATTTGGTGCAATTGCTGAGTCTGTATTCGGGTAGACTTGAGGAGGCCACAGCTGCAGACGTGGGCACCGGACACCGCAGCATGAACAGCAGCGTCACATCACTTTTATCAGCTTTACGCCGCATGATACCCCTTCTTCAAGCGTTGCCTTGACGTAGAAACAACCTTGTTCGCATGGTGGCGCTCTCCACACTTTTTTGACATCGAAAACTGCCCATGGCGTGGTGTACACGCCCGCCTCATCATGAAAACATGTTTCGACACTAGGAGAAGCGCCCTCGAGCTGCACCTGCACCGCGTCGTCGACATCCTCTGCCGTGACCGCCATTCGCAGAATTACTTCTCCAGGTCCGCAATACAGGCCATTTTTAACAGATGCATCTCCCTCACTTACATACTCTTGAGGCAACGGCACAGCGATACCATGCTCGAAGACGACCCTGTCGTCACGCAGCTGTAGAGACGCGACGTCGATGAGAAGGTGAGGATCTAGCTCCAATGTATCAGAGTCGCCGATCACATTTGTAACCTTCAGCAGCAGAGGTGGCGCGCACTTCCAGTCACCCATTTCCAAACTAGATAACGTCGCCACGACCTTCAGGAACGAGATCTCGCCAACATCAGCTGCATCTCGAGGATACGAAAGCGAGCTGTCGGAGCACAGTTCTGCGATATCCATTTTCCACCCATCCCCACCCACCCATACGCTTTGCGGTGGGTACCAGACCACGCCTGCATGTTTGACCTCCACTGCCAGGGTAATTGTCACTGCATCGGGAGCGAAATCCAGCACATAGCGACCGGTCACTCTCGTAGTCTTCAGTCGCCTCTCTTTCTCGGTCACACCGATGATGATCGGCACGACGCGTGTCGGCTCCACTGGCGCAGCGTCCCCCACTCCGCAAACATCCCACTGCACAGGGATCACAGAAGCGGCGATGTCATCCGTCATCTCGACTTCCACCGGCAGCCCGAATTTGACTGCGAAGCCGCTGTGATGAACCTCGGGAGTCACACTCGATACTGTCGCCCGCCTCAGTCCATCCACTGCCAAATCAATTCTCTGCGATTGCAAGCCCTCAATGGCCCATCTGGTGCCGCTCCCAAAGAGAACGTGGCATTCAGCTCCGTGTCGCGCGAAGAAGTGACCACGCCGCACGTTCTCGGCTGTCATGGTCGGTTTCGGAGGTGGAGTGGGAGGGAGAACGGGAGGCGGCGTGATCGGCACGGTGATGAGCACGCTCCTTCCTGGTGAGTAGGGCTGTAAGGCTCGACAATCCACAAGTCTCGCCCGGCACTCGTACGACCGCCCTTCCTCTGTTTGAAACGTGCACGCTTCGCTCCAGCCGTTGCCCCAGTCGAACTCGATCGATTGCGAATGATCGCCACACGACAACGTGCAGGTCGCATCCTCGAGAGTCGCAATGCAGTGTGGCGGTGGCGGCGGAGTCGGAAGCGTCAACTCCGCACATGTCAGCGAGAGCACGGGACCGGCCCCCAGGTCGTTAGCGTACCACACTCTGACACCGCCTCCCTCGCAGTTATACACGCCGAGGCGTTCGCCTCGCGGCCAAGCGCTCAACACCAACTCGTTGACGAACGGAAACATATGCTGCTGCGCGCCCACCTGCACCATCGTAGCTGTGATCTCCGGAAGAAGCAGCCCCATGAAGCCCGCCGGAGTCTGCAGCGGCGGTGTGATCGTGACCCGCGCAACCCCGTCACCCTCCATCGTGATGGTCGCGCTAGGCTTCCTCACTTTGAACGGCAAACCACCACTCCCCATACACAATTTCGCACCAGCGATGCTCAGCTCGCCGGAGATGAACAAATCCCCGCCTACGTCCATGTCGCTTCCGCAGCAAATGTCCTTTGCGTACATGTCGTTCGCACCGAGACTTTCACAGAACATGGAGGTCGACTGAGCATCAGTGCAGATGAGTCGCTTCGCCACCACATCATCGACAGCGATGCTCATGGCGGCGACGCTGTTTGCATGTAACGTGTCGGACCATATCACTTCCACTTGCACTGTTTCACATTTCACTTCACCGCACTCCACGTAATTTGCCTTCAGATCATGCGTATTCGTCGTCTCAATGGTCGCTTCGGCAGCGCAAATTGATTTGCATGCGATGTCGCCTTCGCAAGTGACTTGCTTCGTGGCGATCGCGGCGGTGTCAATGTTTTTGCCTCGGATGTTTTCACAGTTCACATCAGCACACTTGATTGCTGCACACGCCACATCCGCGCCGTTGATGCCTGCGCACGTCACGTTAGCACCGTGGATGTCTGCTGTAGTGATGGTCGCGCACACGACATTGCCGCCCTCGAGATTCCCGAACGCGATGCGCTCGCACTTCAATCGCTCGCACTCGACATCTCGTGCCGTTAAGTTCTGCGCGATGGTAACGTAAGAGAATGCTGAGATTCCGCTTACTCCCAGCGTGTCGAGCTGAGCCGCCTCACCGGCCATCGACCGTAGATGAATGTCCTCGCACTTCACTCTTTGTGCTGTGATCACATCAGAGTCGACGGCTGCCGCTTTGACGCTTGATGACGATATGTGCTCAGAAGCCACATTATCCGCAGCCACTGTGCTGACTCTGATGGTCTTGCATGACAGTTTTTCGGTGTTGACACTGGTGGACACGACATCAGCAGTCGTGACAGTATTGGCTGACACCGAGCCGACAATCGCACAGTTGCCATGCACTTCCAGGTTTCCATCTGCTTTCAGTGAGCTGAAGAATGCAGCACCATCCACCACCACATCCTGGATGACAGCCGATCCGCACCCCAGCTTGGCTATTGTCGCGCTGTCGAATTCGCCATCCCTTGCCGCTATCGTGTCAGCGGACAAGCTTCTCATTGCGGCGGCATTGAATTCCGTTGTATTTGCCTGAACGCTTTCAAATTGAGCGGTTTTGGCTCCGCATGTTTCCGTTGTCAAGTCTTTCGCGATGATATCACGACACGACACAGCGTCGCAGTCGACGCGAGATGTGTTGCAGTCGATGCATTCGACGCGTCGCGCCGAAACCTCGTCAAATTTGGCACAAGAGCTCGTGATTGATCGAGCAACTTTTGCCGTCTCTGCCGTCACAGCAGTGCACGTGAGGCCCCCGCATTTCGCGTCGCAAACTTCCAAGTTATCTGCTTTGAGCATTGCGAACCCACCTGTGTGCGAAAGCACTGTGGTCGCCTGCAGCGAGGTTACCGTTGCTTGAGGCACGTGGAGCTGTGAAGTGTTGACTCGTTCGCACTCCAAAGAGGGGATGACGGCAACAGCACAGTCCAATGACTGAAGCACTGCAGTCGCCGCCTCGATGCTGCTCGCTTTGAGAGAGGATATCTCGACATCCACCGCCATAGCTGACTCGGTGACCAACTTGTTGAACTTGCCGTCATCTGCGCTCATCATCTTTGAGGTCAATGTTGTTGTGCTCAGTGTACCGGTACATGCGGAGGATGCCTTCAGGTTGCCGAGAACGTCGACATCGCTGGCGACTGTAACTGGGGAGAGGAATGACGAGCAGCCAGTGAAGGCAGATCCGCCTTGCACGCTAAGTGAGCATGTGGATAAACTACCAATAGATGCCAGTGACGCATCAATTTTCTCGCCCCGCATGCCCGTCGCTTCGACGATGCCCTGTATCTCGACCCCTGAGGTCGTGTCCTTCACATGTTGAAGCGATTCGGGCGCCGAGTCCTCCGAAACGACTCTTGTGCATGTGAGCGTGCCGTGCACGACAGTGTCTAACGCAATATCGACCGCTGTGTCTGTCTGAGTGACCGCTTCACATCCCTGCACGAAGGGCGCGCCGTAGCGAGTGATGTCGCCATTGAAGCTTATGTCGCTGGCGACCTCCAGTGCACCTTTTACTTTCATCAAGCAGGCGGATAGTAGCAACAGTGTCAGAAGAAAATAACCATCAATTGTCCTTTGCTATTATGGTCGCGGCGATCACTTCGAGAGCGCACCAATCGGTTCCGAGTTGCGACCACGAGTGATCTATGTAAAGTGTCGAAGGCTGGTACTTGGCACCCTTTTTGACACCCGAGGCGCCGATGTACGCCACGTGCTTCGTTTCCACGCACATGAAACCTACCCACCTGGCCTGATTTTGCCAGTCACGACCATGACATCCATCCCTCTGTACGCACCCCTCTGGATGGCGACGACCGCCACGCGCCTGTTCAAGCGCTCGTTGGCTTTCTCGGCAGGTACTCTTCTGTCCTTAGGCACTGCAAAGATGGCCGCAATCATCTCTAGTCCTGATGTGTCCTTGGGCATACCGTGCTCAGCCATGTCTTGAAGTACCCGCTTTGTATGTTGTGCCAGCTGTTATGACTACGCAATTAAAAAAGTCCCAGTTGATGGGCCCCAATTGTTATCCCGGATTTGTCACCCTGCGTGTGACACAAGTGACTGCGGAGGCTGGTGAAAGGCCAGTTCCATAAGAAATTTCTTATTTTGAAGCCCGGAATAGTGCTGCGCTGCTGGTGCTGGCGCTGAGGGCTTGATGCGGTGCATGATAACATCATAACTGCAGACTATGCTTTGGTACTCTGCTGGCTGTTGGAGAGGCAGCAGCAGAGTGCCAATTGAGTGCCTCATACATTCAAACAATTCTCCACCGGTGTGCAGATGTGTTCTGACTTTTCCTTGAGGGCTTGCGTTGCTCTTCAAGCCCATGTGGCGCTCAGACAGGCGTAACACCATACGGTAATTGTCTCCTCATTGTTGAAGGATTGGGCACAAATCAAGGCTAGCAGAGCTGTGAGAGCAGCAGCAGCAGCAGAGTTGTGATTGCGCAGATATAGAAGCTGCGGGGCTTCAACCTTCCAGAACGCAAAATGTCAACTGAAGTAGGACTTCTCCCAGATTGAATGGGAGGTGGTACGCTGCGGAGCTTCAAAGCTCACAAGCTTGGAGGGAGGGTAGCTCACCGCAACTGGTTTTGGAGCAGCACCAGAGGCATAGCAGCGCACCGCAGTGCAGCCAATGCCCTAGCCCAGGGTGAGCGCTGCCAACAGCATCCTGTCAATAGCTTTGTTTTGCGGTAGTGCGGTAGCACTGTTAAGGTGCTGCAACTGTAAAGCGCCGGAGCGCAGCGCAACGCAGCAGCAGCAGCGCAGCAGCAGGCAGCAGTAGCAGCAGCAGCACAGGCAGGCAGCAGCAGCGCAGTAGGAGAACCACAGCAGCACTTACTGCAGCTCAACTTGCGGGCTTCTGTAGCTGTCTGCGTTAGCTGCTGGGCTCCGGCACCATGCCTCTCTCTAGAATTAAGGGTGTTGTGGTCATCTTTGGCCTCAAGATAGGTGACCGCACAGGGTACGGGGTATATGGCACTCTTATCCAGGAGATAGAGGCAGCCCTTCGCGCACAGGTCCCTCACGCACACCGCACACATATGCTGAAGTTTCTGGGGCTGGTCTGGGGCGAGGAGGGCCTTCTGGTCTTTTACCACATGCACTACCAGATGGCACCACGGAAGCTGGTGCGGGTCATCAGCAACTACTTCAAAAGGGCCCGCATTTTCAATGAAATCGCCAGACTGCCGTTCAACGCGAGGTATGTGCACGGTTCGCTTGTTGTGTACTGTGTCCTTTACTGGACCTTGACTGTGCTCAATAAGCTCATGTTACACACGCTCTTGCTGTCACTGTGACAGGGATCACTTGCAAGTCCAGGAGCGGATCGGCGTGTACACGCGTGCCGGCGGCAGGGGAGGGGTTTGCGACTACATGCCCAACATCAGGTGGGAGAAAGCTCTCCCGTCAACGAGGTCGAAGAAGGTGCTGGCTCCCGTTGCCAAGTACAGCAGCGACAGTGAGATGGAAGATGATGGCAGCGAGGACTCTGGCGGCCAGCCCTGGGGTGGTGGCTGGGGCAAATGTGACAACAGCAGTGATGACGACGACACCGACGTCATCACCCCTGCCGGCGTCGCTGTCACCAACGCGGCGGCCTTCGGCGTTCCTGCCCCCCCCTTGGCCTTCGGCGTCCCTTTCGCCGCCACGGCCTTCGGCATCCCTGCTGTCGCCGCGGCCTTCAACGTCCCTGCCGCCCCCTCCGCCTTCGGCGCCTCTGCCGGCGCCCCGGCCTTCGACGTCCCTGCCGCCCCCTCCACCTTCGGCGCCTCTGCCGTCGGCCCGGCCTTCAACGTCCCTGCCGCCCCCTCCGCCTTCGGCGCCTCTGCCGTCGGCCCGGCCTTCGACGTCCCTGCCGCCCCCTCCGCCTTCGGCGCCCTCACCGTCGCCGCGGCTTTTGGCGCCCCTGCTGCACCCTCGGCCTTCTCCGTCGCTGCCACCAACGCCGGGGCCTTCGGCGTCCCTGCCGCCAGCGCTGCCGCAGGCTACCCCCCCCCTGCGGATGAAGATGGCATAGACATGCTTGCTGGCGCCGCCATGGGACTTGACAGGCTTGCCGCCAGCGATGCCGCGGTCTACGGAGGCGACATCGATGACCTCTTCAGCATCGACGATAACGACCCCCTCTTCCGCCGAGACCTTCTGGATGACCCCCTCTTCAACAACTTCCCCCTCCTCCGCGACCTCTCCTTGGGGTCGTCAGACGACAACGGCAGCCCCAACCCATGCAGCTTCGATGCAGCGCCAGAAGAATCCGCCCAGCCCGATGCCCTGAGCTTCGTAATCGCAGCCGACGTCGAAGTGCAGATGCCCACGGCACGCGCGACTGCTGCCACCATGGCCGCCGTGCGTCACGGCACCTCTACTGCTCCCATCGTCTTCGACCGCCTCATCAACAACAACCGCGCCACCCCCGTTGTGACTGCCATGGATGTGGAGGCGGACGCTGGCACTGGCCGTGCGCCGGCGCCGGGCGAGGTGATGGAGGCAGTGACCCACGCACAGGGTCCGGAGCAGGTGCCCGACGAAGCTGAGGCTGGGGGCGGCGGGGGTGGCGGGGGCGAGGCGACGGGTGCTGCGGGTGTGCACGCACCGGAGGAGGCGCCTGAGGAGGCGGCGGCGGAGGCTGCCGGGGGTGTGCAGGCGGGATCGAACCGCATGCCTATGACCGGAGCAGACATGGACGCAGAGATGTTGGCCATGCTGGGAGTGACGCGCGCCATGGTCAACCACCGCGTGCGGTAGAGTTGCCAGACCTGGAGACGTTTGTCTGCCGCTGCGGGTAGATGTGCTGATACGACATCGCTCCACTTTGCTTCTCGGTGCACCCATTGAATATGTAGCCTTTGAAGTAGACGCCCGTGGGTGATCGTGCTAAGCATGAGCCATTACCTTTGGCCGCCGCGTGGTTTACGAACCGTTGTACAAGTGTGGGATGCAGTCATGCCCCGCTCCGCCTGCAGTATCGGTAACCTGTGCCGCCATCTGCCGCACAGCCGATGGCCTCTGCCGTTGTGTGCTCTTTCAGTGACCGCTGCTTTGTACAAGTGTGAGCCGCACGACTATGAGTTTTCTTTTCAGTGTCTACGCTGCTCGGAATGGCAGAACTGCCGTTTGATGCGGTGTGCTGGGCTTCATGCCTGACGATTTGTTGGCGCAGAATGGCAGAGGTGCCATTTGACGGCGCGTGCTGGGCTTCATGCCGACCATTGGCCGGTTTGCGTCTTGGAGTGAATTTTGTACACAAGTCTTTTGATGTTGAGATTGCTGTCTGATGCCACGGCCAAGCTGCGAAGAATAGACCTTCATCATACAAATGAACTTCGATTTTGTGTCCTTGCGCTCGCCTGCATGACTATCGCGATCGAATTGTTCGACACCTGCTTGCTATACAATTTTGACGCATGCTCTTCGTTGCCTGCTATGCGATTGTGCTGCGTGACACGTTGTTGACTGCAATGCCTCAGTGCTAGATTCGCTTTTGCATCGCAGTGTGCTCGTCTCCTTGTGTCGTGCGAAGCCTGTTGCGTCGTGAGTGCAAGGTGACCAATCTCGACAGTGTCGAGACGGTATGGCGAAACGAGTTTCCTCGAGATGAGAGCGATGTGAACCTTGTCATTTGACGCTCAAGATGCAAGCAGTGCGAAGCGAATCATTCGTGCCCTCGAGATGCAGGTGCTGAAAATAGTTCAAGTCAATCGGCGAGGCTTTGAGCACATCATCAATGCATACCACAGCAAGTTCACCAACCCAAGCGCTAGGAAAGGCACGTCTTGGAACAGCTCACAATGCACCACATTTAACTTTGCTTGCATGAGTGGCAGTCAAATCCAGCAACACTCCCACTTTGACAACTCCCAATTGATAACCATTTCACTTACGGAATGCATATGAGGCATGCGCGAACCGGGAGTGCTTCAACAAATGATGCGTACATCACAACCACATATGAACGCCTCCAAGCGTGCATTCCTGTCTGGGGGCGATGAGCGCAAGCTCATCAGAGCGTCGATTCTCAAGAAGCAGAAGACTTGCGTTCGGGGTGACCTCGATGATGTGTCGCTACACTTACCCGGGCCCGTAAAGGGGACGCCGCTTATCGTCCTCGGTCTGTACCCGGGGCCAAGGGCAGCAACAGAGGTGTCTCGCACTGAGAAAGAGATGATAAAGCTGCTTGATCCCGGGGCCGACTTGGCGTGGGTGGACTTCTGCGTGCTCAGCGCAAATCACGTCAACTGCATCATCGACCAACGCACCATCAGAACATGGACTGGCGATGAAGAGCTCGTGCGGGATTACCATTCCAGGCTCATCATCCAGCTGGATGCCAGGGCGAACGGCGTTCCATGTGTGTACATTGCGGGCAAGACGTGTCAAGCGGCGTTTGATGAGATGATCGAGCTGGGGCTGCTGTCGCGACTCGAAGAGCTCTCTCCCCTCGGTGTGTACCTCTGCGAGACGGGAGGCCGGCAGTTCGTGACGCTTGAAGGCAGGCCACACCCCTCATGGCACCTCGTCACAGGAGGAGAGAAGACATCGCGCGACCTTTTTGCGGAGACGGCGGCCATGCTCAATGCCGTCAGCCGTTGTTCTGGCGGTGGAGACCTCTGCGTGGAGAGCATGACCTGCCACTTGCGCGTCGCCATGCAAACGGATCCTGAGGAGCTGGTGATGAGGGAAGAGGGACGCGTTTTCATGACTCGTCTCCTTTATGGCAATGATAGCGGACGGTTCATCGCTGAGCACATGCACATGAGGGATGTGATGGCATACCTTCCCGAGGTGCGAGAGCTGCTGCTCAAATGGAGCAAGCGCGGCCTCGCCACACTGAAGGCCATTCTCACCTGTGGAGCATTGTACCGCAACCTTGTAGCCTTCGACACGGCGTTGGAGGCGTGGTACGTGCGCCTTGAAGCTCAATTTGCCACCTTCATGTGCAACAGCGTCGCAGCACGCCTGGGTGACCCCGCGTTCGAAGCAGTGTTGGAGGCGTGGTACGGACGACTTGGAGCCAGGTTTGCAACCTTCATGTGCAACGGCGTCGCTGCGCGCCTCGGCGATCCCGCATTCGATGCGGCATCGGACGCGTGGTATGAGCGTCTCGGAGGCAAAGTCGTTGCGTTCATATGCAACAGCGTCGCGGCACGCCTCGGCAACCCCGCGTTCGACGCGGTGTTGGAGGCGTGGTGCAGGCGTCTCGGAGCTACATTCTCAAACTTTATGTGCGATAGCGTTGCTGCGCGCCTTGGCGACCCCGCATTTAATGCGGCATTGGACGTGTGGTACAGGCGCCTCCGCGCCAACATCGCCACCTTCATGTGTGACAGCGTCGCTGCACGCCTCGGTGAACCAGCCTTCGATGTGGCGTTGGAGGCATGGTACGGGCGTCTCGGCGCCAAGTTTGCCACCTTCACGTGCAATAGTGTCGCTGCACGCCTCGGTAACCCAACCTTCGATGCGGCGTTGGAGGGGTGGTACGGGCGTCTTGGCACCGAGTTTGCCACCTTCATGTGCAATGGCATCGCTGCGCGCCTCGGCGACCCCGTATTCGATGCGGCGATGGATGCGTGGTATGGGCGTCTCGGAGGCAGATTCGTCACATTCATGTGTGGTAGCATCGCGACACGACTCGGCGACCCCGCATTCAACGCTGTCTTGGAGGTGTGGTACAGGCGTCTCGGAGCCAAGTTCGCACATTTCATGTGCAACAGCGTCGCTGCACGCCTAGGCGACCCCGCATTCAACGCGGCTTTGGGCGTGTGGTTTGGTCGCCTTCGCGCCGCACTCGCCACCTTCATGTGTGACAGCGTCGCCGCACGCCTCGGCGAACCAGCCTTTGACGCGGCATTGGAGGCGTGGTATGGGCGTCTCGGCGCCAATTTCGCCACCTTCACATGCAACAGCGTCGCCGCACGCCTCGGTGCCCCAGCCTTCGATGTGGCACTGGAGACGTGGTATGGGCGTCTTGGTGCCGATTTCATCACCTTCATGTGCAACAGCGTTGCAGCACGCCTTAGTGACGAACATTTCAATGCAGTGTTGGAGGTGTGGTACAGGCGTGTCGGAGCGGATTTTGCGGCCTTTATGTGTGACGGCGTCGCTGCTCGCCTTGGCGACCTCGCATTTGATGCGGCGTTGGAGGTGTGGCGCGGGCGCCTCGGCGCCAAGTTCGCGTCGTTCGTGTGCGACAGCGTCGCCGCGCGCCTTGGTGACCCCGCCTTTGACGAGGAGCTGCGGACGTGGTACGGGCGCCTCGGCGCCGAATTCACCACCTTCAAATGCAACAGCGTCGCAGCACGCCTCACCGACAAACATTTCAAAGCAGTGGCAGAGCGGTGGTTGGTGATGCTAGGTACTCGTAATTTTTCGCGGGTGTTCAGTGTCGCCGGTGTTGCCAATCGCATGGTCAAGCCTGTGTTTGAGAGAAGTGTCAAAGCGCATCTCGAGCGATTGGGGAGTGGGGACACCTTGTTCACTTTTTTGAGGAGAAACCGGGGAAGAAACTGGACAAAATATAAAGAAAATGACGGCGGCAGTGACTGGGCGAGTCTGGCGAAGTTGCTCGTTGTTCAGCCGCACTTGCGAACGACGCTCATCACCACGCTAGCCCGGGTCAACGGCACACTCGGCGCTCAGGGAGCCCAGGTGAACAGTCTCACTCATCAGATGGCCGCTCTGCAGGGGTGCGGGGGACAATTTGGCGGAGGCGGGCGCCGGCGCGGAGGCAGCGGCGGCAGATGTGGAGGCTGAGCACAAACAGGGCGAGGAGGACGATGAAAATGCAGCGCCTAAGTCATGCGTGGCGGGTGTACTTTGGAATGCATCAGCGGCAACAGCGCGATGGTAGCGACAGCGCGTGAGCAGCTGGCTAAATGTATATCTTTGATGCTTAACGCACTGTGCAATACATTACTCTGTGTGTTCGTGTTTTTGCATGGTAGCTGGAACGTATATATCTTGAGCTGCAATGAAGTGCGCACCTCGACAACGTGCACCTCACGAGGAGGTTCATGACCACTTCGAGGCTGAACGTCACGATGGACCTCAGTGTAGGATCGCTTGCGCTGACAGATATCACATGCTGCACGCAACAACGATCGCAAAAAATTAATTTTAGACTCTAGAGGCACTCACTCCGATGTATGCGCGTGCTAATCTTTTTGTGTAACCATTATCGTTTGGCACATCGACAACGTACATATCGAGTCAGTTCTCGAGGTTACGATTCCTCGTGCCTCGCACCAAATGCTCACCAAGTACAATACATGCCTGCAATTTGCTTTTGCGCACAACCCATACACATGTGTCGGCATACTTTGCCTCCGCCTTTCTTTTACAAACTCAATATCGCGCTGAACAGCAGGGACTGTGATAAAACAGCCCAGTTGGTGGGCCAGAAAAAAGGACCCCACTTTCCGGGTCAAGGACAGCAGTTCACAGCCCAAGGGTCAGGACAATGCAGAGGCTGCACTGCTGGTGCGCTTGCTACAGCCAGCTTACCTCCTCTTTCATAGCGCATGGCGCCACCACGCAAGCCACCTGCAACCAGGTCAGCTGTACCTGAGACAGGCAAAAGGAAAAATAAGTCCCAGGTGACAAATGGAGAGTCAGAGGGTAGCGCAGGTGGTGGCGCTGCTGATAGCGTTGCCACTGCTGCTGCCGGAGCTGCTGCTAAAACGGCGTCTTCTGAGATGGAGCAGTCTGCAATCAAGCCTTCTCTCGGCTCTCCTGGCCTCTCAGACTGCGCCTGCTCCCAGCTCGCTGTCTGTTGCGCCTATGGCACCGGATGCTTCTCCTGCGCCTTCTGCCGCTGCTGGTGGGCCTGCAGAGCCTGAAGCAGCATCAGGTGAGGATACCCCACAAAGAATTATCCTGTACTGTGTTCATTTGCTCGGAATGCTTGTGCTGCTTGCAGCTGCAATTCCTGCCAGCGCTGCTGATAGGCCTGCTCCGGACGCATAATCTGCTGCATTACATCGTACAGCGCTGCTGGTGAGCCTGCAGAACAGGCGGCAGCATCAGTGCCAAAATGCAGCACATCCCTCAGTAAGCTCATCAGTGCCCATGATCCCGTATGCTGCTGCTACTGCGTCAGCTGATTCCTCTTCAACTGCTGCTGCGGCCACGCACACCACTGCTGCTACTGGGCTTGTTTC